>PVIH01006181.1:69651-114339 GCA_004025045.1 Sigmodon hispidus | reverse complement strand
CCATGGGACTGTCTGCTCCCTGCCCAGGGAGGGGATGGGGAGTTGCAGAGGAAAAAAATGACCAGATTTGTTGGGAGGGGGAAGAGACCTTGAATAAGGATATACAGGGATGAAAAAAAAAATTCAGAGGGAAAGATGAACACAAAGAAAATATAGGTGTAGCAATCTTATTTGTATTTCTTCCCTTGATAAGCCATGCTTATCATTTTTATCCTCTGTATAGTTATTGTTAACTCTTCCACATTTTAAATTCTTTTTACTGTGTTTTTTTGATAAATACAAAATAAAGAAGGAAGAAAAAAAACAAAAACAAAACAAAACAAAAACAAAACAAACAAACAAACAAAAAAAACAACAAAAAACAACAACAACAAAAAAAAGAAACACACATAAGGTGGATGGTGCATAAGGCAATTGAGGCTGATCTCTGACCTACACATACACCAAACATGTACATACATACAAGAAAATGATGAACCTCATATATTATTCATAAATATTTTAGTCTATTTACTTATGAAACAATTTCTTATGAGAAAACATATGGTTTCTACTCATAGAGGGAACCTTAACTCTTCTGAACTATGTGTTTTGGAGATGAGAAACTGGGATACTGCTGTTACTGTTCAAGTTAAGAGTGAATAAGAATTTTAGAGTAGGTACCCAGGCAAAGTGTAGAAGATCTCAGTATAGACAGAGATTAGAGATCAGCCTGGTCCAGATGATGTAGATGACAGTCAAATGGCATGGGCAGTTTGTGGAGTCTCTGGCAGTAGGACCAGAGTTTATTCCTGGTGTGCATGAACTGGCTTCTCAGAGCCCACTCCTACCGAGGAACATCTTGCTCAGCCTTGATACTGGGGGGAGGGGCTTAGACCTACCTCAACTGGATATGCCAGACCAAACTGACTCACCTTGGGACTCCTTTTCCTCCCTGGGGAATAGATTAGGGGATGAGCTGAGGGAGAATGGGGAGGGGGAATGTAGGGTATGAGAAAAAACTTTTTAAATAAAAAACTTTACAAAAAAGAAAGAGAAAGATTAGATAGCAGCATGTGTGGAAGTGCTGCCTGTGATGCATGCTGTACAGAAGAGGACCACTGTCCTTACTAATTTTATCTGGGGGGAGGCACCTTCCTGATTGCAAGTGACCCCAATCCCATTGCTCATAGTCTGGACCCAGCTCTTTTCCACCTTTTCCTGTTATCCTTTCTTCAAGAGCCTTCCCTTTGCTCTGTGAGTCAATCAGCTTTCTGCAACAAATAAGAGGATCAGCTTATAGAGGAGAAAGGTTTAGTTTGGCTTACCATCTTGGAGGTTCTAGTACAGTGCTTTGGGTCTAAGATGGCAAAGCTGGAAGGAACATAATAAAACCATTTCATGCCTGGGATGCAAACAAGAAAGCACCAGAGCCCAGGGTCCTAGAGCATCCTTCAGGGGCTTGTTCCCAGAGAACTTAAACCTCCCACCAGCCTCCACCTTTGAAAGATTTCAGGAATTAGAAAGTCTTTAATGTGGTTTTGAGGGGCTATCCAGACCCACACTTCGATGCTCCACATATGATTTTGTTTCCTTCACAGGCTACTAGTGCTCACCCATGGACAAGATGATGGGGTCTGCCTGCAGCTCCACATCTCCACTTGCTTCTTTCCTTTGAGCTTCACTGGAAAATAGTTTGTTTTCTTTGTTTATGCCTATTTTTTCTTTCTTGACAACTTAGTAGAAGACAGACACAGCCCCGGCTATTCTTCTGAAACCCAGAACTATTCTACATTCAGACTGACCTTTATAAAAAGCATCCACAGATAGATGGAACATCACTATCTTTCTTGTCTGACTTTTTTTTTCCACTTAGCACAATACCTCCAAACCCATTTATTTTACAGCAAGTTATAGGATAGTATTCTGTTTGATGGACACATAGTGTTTTGTTGTGTATAAATATCACATTTCTCTTTATCTCTTGATGAGCATTGTTTCCACGTATGATGTTTTTGTGTGTACAGTGTTGCGGTAAATGTGGATATGCAGGTGTCTCTATTACATGCTGATTTTATTTTCTGGGATATATTCAGAAGTCAGATAGCTGGATCATCCAACATGGGTGGCAGATATTGGAGTGTACTGTACAACCTCCAGATAGCTCAGTGGGTTGGAAAGTATCCTTTCCAGGTAGCTCAGTTGGTCTGAGTTTCTTCCAGATGCCTGTCTGGCTTGTTTAATGTAGACAGCAGGACTTGTCTGACAGTGTCTTTCATCAATTCTTACTACTTATATATGCTTGGAGAGCAAGAGAGGGGCTTAGTGAATCTGGTCAGTTTCAAGGATTTCCTGAAGTCTTTGAGCATTCACTCCCTAAGCTTAAGGAACTTCCTTGTAGGGTAAATGTTTCATCTCTTCTTAGAACACTGTATTGTTTCACTTCCTTTCTTGCATCCCATGTTTTATGAATTTCACTCCAAGACAGAAGGTTTTAATCCAGGAGGAAAGTGCTATACAATAGACTTGCAACATATGGACTATTTGGTTCCTTGTGAGAAAGCAAATGTATGGTTTACAAAGCCACTAGACAATAGGAAATATTGACTGGATATTTGATAATAAATGATTGCAAATACTTGATATCTTTTTTTTCCTTTTAGGTTACCAACCAGCACCCAAATCATGTAACTGAGACTTGTTAGTTTTGAATGCTTGCGCTAGCTTAGGCACGTTTCTTGCTAGCTCTTTTAACTTTCATTATCCTGTTTTTCTTTATCTACCCTTTGCTCCAGGCTTATACCTTTTTTACTTTTGTATAGCTTACTTTTCAGCACTTCTCTGTGGCTGGCTGGTGGGTGTCTGTCTGGCTTCTTGCCCTGAGCATTTTCTCTCCTTCCTCCTCTGGAACCTAGATTTCTCCTATTTATTCTCTTTGTCTGCCAGCCCTGCCTAGCTATTGGCTGTTCACCTTTTTATTAGACCAGTCAGGTGCCTTAGGCAGGCAAGATGAAACAGAAATCTTTACATACTTAAACAAACGCTGCATAAAAAAGAGTAACACACCTTTACATAGTAATATGTTCTGCGGCATAAACAAATGTAATACATCTTTGCCTAGTTAAACTAATATTCCACAATATGTTTCCTTTCTAGACATGACATTAGTTTTAAGAAAAGGCATACTAAAATACCTGAAGGTGAATTAACATGAAGTGTAGGAATTTATTCTAATCTTTTAGTTGGGGAGGGATGTAGATGGAATAGCAGTGAATCATGGCAGTAGCTATACGGTTATTCAGGCATCATTCATTCATACCATTCTTTCCTATTGTTGAGTCACTAATGACTTTTTAAAATAAACAAGTGTGCTTTGTAAAGGTAGGAATAGTTAATAGTAGAATTCAGTGGTAGATGGCTATCTTGTCATGCTTGAGATGTCATAGCAAAGGACAGAATTTGACCCAGAGTCCCCATGACACTTTCACATATGTCTTCTGCAATGATAGAGGGACTCTGAAGTGCCTTGGTAAGATCTGCAAAAAAGAATCTTTTGTTGAGAACATGCTTGATTGATGGCATCAACTCCCGTGACTCTTCACTGTGCTCATGCTGGACCAGGCATCTCCAGGCTGCTTCTCATCCATGACTAAGCATGGTGATGAATCTGGTGTCATTCCACATGTTGCCCAACACAGGATTATTCCTACAACAAGCAGATTTTGATCATGGCTCTACTTGGCTCTTCCAGAGCTATGCCATGGGACAGGCTCTTTCATCTTTGATTTCACAACTGTGGTTCTGGGTCAAATTCTGAAGCAATCCCCACCTTCTTACTCTCTCCACCACATGACTTAGGAATCTGCCTCAGCAAGTGGCAGTATGACTGACCCTGACTTGGCTTCTGCATCTCAGAAATAACCAAACCAACAGCACCATGTATGGAAAGAGATTCACTGTGAATGCCTCCAGGACTCAGTTGGCTGGGTGAACAAACCACACAGACACTTCTCAAAAGAAGTGCAAATGGCCAGCAAACACATGAAAAAATGTTCAGTGCCTTTAGCCACCAGAGCTATGTTGAGATTTCATCTCAACGGAGTCTGCATGGTAGAGAAAACAGACAATAACAGATGTGGGCAAGGATGAGGGAGAAAAGGATCCTTATACAGTGTTGGTAGGACTGCAAACTGGTGCAGAACACCATAGAAACTAATATGAAGGGCCCTAAAAATTAAAAATGGATGTACTGTAATATCTAGCTATACTACTCCTCAGCATAGACCTAGAGGAATCCAAGGCCAGATATAAGAGAGATATCCACGGTGTTTACTGTGCGAATCTTCACAATACCCAAGTCACAGGATCAGACAAATGGATAAAAAATGATATATATACACACACATATATATGCACACACACACACACACACACACACACACACACGGACACACAGACACACTACTTACACACAAACAAATAAACATAGAAAAATTAAAAAAGAACAAAACTTGTGGCTTGCTGAAAACTGGGTAGAGCTGGAAATCGCTGTGTTAAGTCAATCAGGCAAATTGAGAAAAATCAGTGTCCCAGGCTTTTTCTTACTTGTGAAGCACCCAGTCAGCCTGTTAGGGTGTTTGGTTTTCTATTTCAAGAGGCAGTGAGAGAATTAAACCTGTGAATAGTGAATCATGCCAAATTTTCAAAGATGGTTTGAATAAAAACAAACTAAACAAAACTAATTCTTATGTAGACCAGGCTGACCCAAACCAGTAATTTTTCCTCTTGGTGCACAAAGATTGATTCAAGGTTATAGTTCTTTTATGTGAGCCTCTTGTCTTTACTTACCAGCAGAAAAGTCAGGAAATAGAGCAGTTCTACAAGAATTGGTACTGGCTGTCCTTCACATATTTCTGTTAAACATGTGTACCCATACTCACACACGGACGTGTATACACGTGTGTACACACAAGTGTTTCAGATATTTCTTTCTGGAATGAGGCTTGCTTCTTGTATTCAGCTTATTTTACTATAATTCATTTATAGCTCTCCTCTCTCTCTTTCTCTCTCCTCCCCCAGTCTCCTAATCCCCAGGTGGGATCCCATGTGTCCTGGGCTAACCTCAAATGTTATGTAGTAGTAGAGGCTGGCCTTGAATTTCTGAGCCTCCTCCCTCCACCTCCTGACTGCTGGCATTCCAGGTGTGTTCTACTGCTTCTGATTAATGCAGTGCTGGGACTGAACTCAAGGGTTTGCACACACTAGACAAATATTCTCTTAATTGAGCTACTGCTCTTCCAATATAATTCATCTTATCCTTAGAGGTGGACTGAGCTCTTAGAAGAGGTGAGAAGGGATGGGAAAGAGGCTTTTGTAACCTGTAGCCACTCAGGCTGGTATAGGAAGGTCTCCTGAAGAGTGAACTCCACTCCCCTCAGGGTTCATTACTTCCACCACACAACAGTGCTGGCCAATACGAACTGGTAGAGAGAATGTATTTTAGTATAACCTGCATTATTCATTTATGGCTAAAACCTCACTTGTAGAAGCAGCAGAAGGCTGGCATCATGCATGAAATGCATTCAGGTTTCCTGGGTGAATGGTTTTCTTTCTCTAAAGAAATGTCATTTACACAAATCCTTCCTGACACCCCTCCACCTCTTCCTTCTTTCTTGAGCCTTAGACTTTCCAAGACAACATTCTTCCTCTTTTTCTTATCTGTCTATGTTAGAGGACATAGACAGGGATGAATCTAGTTCTGTCATTTCAAAGTCTCCTTTTTGAGAGCAAGTACATTGCATCACACTGTGTAAATGTCCATGAGCAAGCATGGAGATTTTGGTGATATGAATGTTCTGTGTGCATATTTCTTAATATATATTTTGTGTATTCAGCACATAAAGTACAATCATTACTATCAGGATATTCAAGCACTGTGTTATATTTTCCTTTTATCACAAATATTAAATGTATGCAGAGCCTAATTTACACTAGTAATGATGTATATCTCATAGTTCCTGACATTTCTTTTGAGGCAAGAATAATGTGTTACTTTAAAAAACATTTTGGTGTTATATTTAAGTAATAGAGACAGGGAGGACCATTCAAACTTGGTCTGAAGCCATGTATCTTAAGCTGAAGGACAAAGAGAAAACATATGACAACCACATATTAAAAAGCCCTCAGAAATCATAGTTCCCAACAGTCTGGCCAACAGGCTTGAAATGCATATTTGGTATGAGAACATATGGCATAACTCATCATTCTGTCTAGGATGGGATTAGAAGTCAGAGCAAGTGGGAGGTAGTGGAGAGATGGCTTTAGCACTTAAGAGCATAGAGTCAGAGGTAAGCAGAGTCCAGCTCCTGGCCACCCATCCAGAGAATTCCTTTCCGGGATCGGGGTCATACCCAAGGGTCTGATCTCAGGCTCTGCCAGCAGACAGGCCCTAGGATTTAAACTGGTTGTAGTGAGCTCCATTGATGGGCTGTGGCCCAGCTTTTACATGGGTTCTGATGATCTGAACTCAGGTCCCTGGAAGCACTGTACCTATAGACTCATCTCTCTAACTGTGACAGTATCCTGAAAGAATCCTTAAAGAAGTAATTAAGTTAGAGCTAACAAGGCTGCCTAGAGGGTAAAGGCAGCTGGTGGCCAGCCGGAGGACCTGAGATTGATCCCTGGGACCCACACACTGGTAGGAGGCAACTGACTCTGGCAAATTGTCCTTTAACCACCACATATATTCTATGGCTATGCCCTCCCCCATACAGTAAATAACTATAATAAATAAATGTGGACTGGAGAGATAGTTCAATGGTTAAGAGCACTGGCTGTTGAAGAGAGGAAACTTAGCTCAAGAATCCTCGTTTTGCATTCTAGTAGGTATTTTATAAAAAGGTAAAATAAAGTTTAGTTTTGCATTTCTGGTGGGGAGTTGCTGCCCAGGTCTGGGAGAAGAATAGTCATGCCTGATCATTCCTGGGAAAAGAACATGTCCTAAAAGAATAGACATAGCAGGGGACCTCCACAGTCTGAGAGAAGAATAGATTCCTACCTGCCCAACTCTGAGAGGTTAGCCAAGACATCTGCCCAGTTCTGAGAGAGGAATAGATTCTTGCTTGCTCAGTTCTGGGAAAAACCAGCCATCCCAGGTAGGGCCCAGGTGGGGTCCAAAAGTACTCTGAGGCAGAAAGACCCTAAACATGAGCTAATCAGTAGCACATCAGCACCCTGTCTCCAAGCAACCAACTTAGTTGTAACTTTTGCCTATAAAAGATCCCTTGTAACCAAAGACACCAGCTACTTCTTGCTCTGTTGTCACAGAAGCTTCAAGTAAGCTTCCTGCCTGGCTTGTATTGTGCTGCCAATAAACCTTGCTGTCGCATTCCAGACATCCCTGTCTCTGGTGGTCTCTCTGGGGGTCAAGCTCTGGACATAACAGCTACTCTGCCAGAGGTCCTGAGTTCAATTCCCAGCACCCATATAGTGGCATACAACCATCTATAATAGGATTTAATGCCCTCTTCTGGCATGCAAATATACATGCAGAACACTCATACTTAAAAAATATAAAAAATATTTTTTAAAAAGTAACAAGGTAAATATGGGATCATTAGAAGTCCTTAGTCCTCTGATGAATACAGACACTCAAAAGGAAGACCATGAGAAGAAATCTAGGAGATGGTCACAGTCACCTGGAGGCCCTTAGGAAAACTACTGTCTGACATCTGGACTGAGGGCTTCTGACACTCAGGACTCTGAGAAAATACCGCTGTGTTATTTCAGATACTTGATCTGTGGCAACCCTAACAAACTAAAACATACAGCCCCCCCAAACTCCACCCCAATTCAGAGCTCTGAAATTTGTTTTCCTAGTGAAACATGTCTTTTAAATTTTATTAATTAAAAAAAATAATTTCACATATATACAGTCTAATTACTGACCGACTCACCTCTTACATTCCTATCAGCAGCAACCCCCCTCACAAGTCCCTTACTTTGGCACATCTGCCTCTATTTGTTTTATTTTGTGGTCCACCAAAGTTAGCCTGTGTGATTGTGGTGATACATTATATACTTAATAAAAAAATAGTTTGAAATATCAGAGGACAAAGACACCCACAGAGCCCATCCATGAAGATTAGGAAGTGGTGGTACCCACACCTTTAATCCCATCACTGAGGGAAGGGGGTAGAGATCCATCTGGATCCCTGTGAGTTCAAGGCCTAATGGCCAGGCAGTGGTGGCACACACCTTTAATCCTAGCTCTAGGAAAGGTGAACCAGGAAGTGAGATAGCTGGGCAGAGTTCAGCTTCATCTGCCACTTGCCTTTTTGGCTGAAGATGGAGAAACTTGGAATCAGAGGATTCATGGAGACAGGCCTGAGAAGTCGGCTGGGTGAAAAGTGGCTGTGGTTTATTTCTCTGTCTCTCTTATATTCCAGGTTTTCCCCAATATTTGGCTCCAGGTTTTTATCACAATACCAAACAGAATTTGTTCAATATATGATCCTGGGTTTGGAGTTCTATGTGGAATGAGGGAGGGCTCAGCAGAAGGCATATAACTAAATATATTAATTCTCACACCCCAGAATCTATTACCAATCTATATTTTCATTATATTTCTTTTTTTCTCTCATTAAAGAATTTATTTAAAAAGCTTTTTTCCATGTATACCCCTGCTCACTCTCCCTTCTCTCCTTCCAGTCCCTCCCAGCCCCCCCTTCAGCCCTTATCCCCCAATCCATTCCCCAAGGAGGGCAAGGAGTCCTAGGGTGGGTCAGTTCGGTCTGGCGTATTTCCTCACCCCAGTATTAAGACTGGATTAGGTGTTCCTCTGTAGGGAATGGAGCCCTACACTTTCAGACACAGGTCAGATACTGCCTTGTCTCTGTAATACTTTTGCCCAGGTCACAGTCAAATAGTTTCTCACCTCTCATGTCAATAGGATAATGTTGATTCCACCTTTAATCTGACTTTTAGAAGAATGATCAGCAATAAGCATCTTGACAAAAAAAATTATAGCTGAGCATGGCATCACACACCTTTATCTGGAGGCAGAGGCAGGCAGATCTCTGTGAGTGTGAGGTCAGCCTGGTCAACACAGAGAGTTTCTGGACAGCCAGGGCTACGGAGTGAAACCTTGTCTTGGTAAGTAAATAAGTAAGAAAAGGAAGAAAGGAAGAAACTGTATTCAAGGGCAATGGTATTTATTTTCACAGAGACCATCTGTCACCCATGGAGACAGATCTTGTCCCTTTTCTGACACAGGAATGTGACAGAGTCAAAGTTGAAAACTATTTTGCAGCATGACGTAGCCTTAGTTTAGCTGCCAGCCTAAACTCTCACCTCAGTAGTAAATTGGAGTTGGCTGTGAACGATTACAAATAAAAGTTTGTTGTGGCTGAGGCATCGCATCTGCAACAAAGACAAGGAAGGGCAGAGACGGCTGAGTGTTAGCGTGTTCTAGCAAGTGGCTTTTGTGGTCAGGCTTGTGAACGCCTTCGTGTGCTTTGTTAAGTTTATTGCTTTCTGGCGTCTCTGGGAGAAAAATCACTTCAAAAAGATAAGCTCTGGGCAGTACAATGACAAGGTCCCGGTCATACATACTTTACTTCCTTTCTTCTGCTCTGAACCATTGGCTTTGCTCATCAGATTAAATAAAATATTATCATTCTCATCCCTCTGTCCAAACAATCTCTTGTTTAAATCAGCTTCATTCGTATCTTTGTTTCAAAAATGTGATGTATTTTTTTTGAACATCTATCAGACTTTTAATGAAATACAGAGTTGTTTTTTTTTGATTCTTGATTTCATGTTACAGAGGACTTGGGAATTGAACACATACTGGTAATTTTATCTAGATCTCAAATGCTGGCCGCATTGTTATTTTGTTTTTCACCAATGAATGTCTATCCATTTTGGAACAGAAGATATATTTCAAAATGTAATGCAGAATCAGAGCTACAAAGGGAAACAGCATGCGTGTTTACAGGTGACGGTGTCCTGCAGAGCTGCTCAGAGGGGCAAGAATTCTGCCTGTGAACCACCCTGCAGGTGCAGAGAGAAAGAAAACACATTTGTCTGCAAAGAGAATATTGTAAAACCAAGAGGGGGAAACCTGCATGATCTCGGGCAAATTAGGGTAATTGCCTAGCCTCAGTTTCCTCCCACGTCAAACTGGAATGATAGAAGTGAAATCTTGAGAGCTGTCCTAAGAAGATTAAATACAAATGCTTTGTTATTGACATTGCTGAGAACCGTGGATGGGATGAGGTAAACATTACTTAAATATTTTCAAAATAACAAAAATAAGTGCCAAGGAAATTTCTTAAGATACACAGAACCTAGTTTTAAAAGAAAGTCAACGCTCATCAGCTAAGCTTCCTTTTGTAGTAGAAGGTGATCAACACGGAGACTCACAACTGGTTAGGGTGTGGAGAACAAGACTATAGCGGGTTTAGTCTTAAATGGGACATCTGTATCACACATGCTCTTCCCAAGGCTCATTGTGCAAGAGGGGGTGGAAATACTGCAAGGCCTAGAGGTGGCAGGTGACCGAGGGAACTGTTTACTGGACACAGCAGGGCAATCACACGTAGGAATTCACAGCAATGTGACAACAGGAGCCAGATCTGTGAGTTCAAGCTAGACAAAGCTGCAGCATGGAGAGGGGAGGGGGAGGAAGTCCCGCCCCTAGCGGAGGAGCTTGGACAGTTGATTGATAGTTGCTGGGAAGGGAAGAGCCTGTTTTCTTAGATGATCTGACCAAACTCCAGTGAAGATCGCATACCCAGGACCAGTAAGAACAGCATACACTGTGCTAGAGGGCTTCAAACAGTGGTTCTCAACCTGTGGATCCCCACTAGGACTTATTGTGGTCTGCACCCCATACAAGCTCATTTTCATTCTTGTATTTAACAGATGAAGACTTCTGTACTGTCAACAATTTGCAGAAACAAACAAGCAAAAACCTCCCGAAACAACCCAAACAAACAAATAGTACCAACAACAACAACAAAACTCTCACCCAAATCATAGCGAAGAAGTCTTCCTAAAAGTAGCAGCCATCTTTAGCAAGACTTCTCTGACCACCCTCCCTAAACTGGCCCTCCACTTCCAGAAACTGCCCATTGCAGAACCAGATCTCATTTTTTTTTAGCTGTCTTTTTGTTGGTGTTTCATCTCCTCCCCCGTGACAATAGTAAGGGAGCAGACATTTCTCCAGGCTCAGGCTCTTCTGTGTGTTCATAATTCAGAAAATTGGTGCCCATCTCCTTCCATTGACTCACATAGGGGAGCAGATCTCCCCTTGTGGGTCTTGACATTTTGGGCTCAAAAGATCCTTTCCTAGGGCTCTCCCAAGACCATCAGAAAACACAGATATTTGCATTATGATTCATAACAGAAGCAAAATTAGTTATGAAGTAGTAATGAAAGTAATCTTATGGTTGGGGTCTCCATGACATGAAGAATTGTATTAAAAGGGGCTCTCCCAAGACCATCAGAAAACACAGATATTTGCATTATGATTCATAACAGAAGCAAAATTAGTTATGAAGTAGTAATGAAAGTAATCTTATGGTTGGGGTCGCCATGACATGAAGAATTGTATTAAAAGGGTCACAGCGTTAGGAAGGTTGAGAGCCGCTGGGTTAAAGGATTAAAAAAAAAAGACACAAATTTGAGTGGGTAGGGAGGTGTGCACAGATTTGGGAGGAGTTGGGGTAAATATGATCAAAATACATTATATGTAATTCTCAAATAACTGATAAAAATGAGAAAACATAATAATAATAATAATAATAGGCAACCTCCTAGTTCTTACCGGAGCATTGAGTTACCTATCGGACAGTGAGAGGCGATATAAATATGTTGTCTGGTGACTTCTCAGTTGCAAACACATTTGTGGGATTCATGTAATGTCTCCTTGACTTATCCTTCAATAAGCACAGAGGACAGAATGCTGAACTCAGGGAAGGCAATTTTGCAGTAGGCCAAGATAATACGTTCTGAACTTGCAATGTTCTGATGATCGGGGCTTTAGCTCTAGATTATAAAGAAATAGATGGGCTCATTTCCTTCAAATAACCCTTCATAAATATCAGTTTTCTTATCTGGACATTTTATAAGCTGTGCGGCGGTAGCATGAAGTTATAGTTATAGCAAGGCCTTTGTATGAAGAGACTGTATCCCGTGGATAAAGCAGGGTGAAGCGCCGCATTTGTTGGGCAGCAGTAGACACGCCTGCTTTCATATTCTGGTCACACAACGGATGGCTAGTGAGCTGCTGACTCCAGGAGAGTTACTCTATGTCTTTGCATACTTGTTGCTGGGCATCTTTCATTTCATAACAGAGCTTTGAGAATGAAGGAGACTGCTCATGTTGGCATAAACACAAGCGTGTTTATGTGATGATGGAGTGGGACTCTGCCTTTGGCTGGCTTGGTGACTGTATAGAGCCTCAGTTTCCTCATCTGCGAATGGGTATGGTTACAGTGCCTTTCTTTTGCTTTGAGGATTTCATATACCGTGTTTTGATCAATGTTTACGCCTCCAACTCTTCCCAGACCTCTTCACCCCACTATGGTGTTTTTCTTATAAAATGTGTTCAAGAACTAAATACAAGTGCAGTGATCAATATTTAGTAAGAGTTTTTCTTTTCTAATTCAGCATCTCTCATCTTCTTCTTATTAGTGTGTGTGTGTGTGTGTGTGTGTGTGTGTGTGTGTGTGTGTATGTGTGTGTGTGCATCATTCCAGTGGACCCTGGGGGTGGAGCTCAGGTTGCTAGGCTTATATGGCTAGCACCTTTACCTTATGGGCCATGACACTGACCTTACTAAGGGGTTACTAAAGGTCTCCTTAGTGTGCTGTTAAATGCTGTGCACAGTACATTTCTGTTCAGTTTGAACTCGGAAAAGAATGTACTATTGTGGGAAGAGGTGCTTCTGTTTGACTATGAAATGCCCTGTGTGCTCAGGTGTTTGAATACTTAGTGTTCAGATAGTGGTGCTGTTTTGGAAACCGTGGAAACTCTAGGAAGTAGGGTGTTGCTGGAGGGGGTGAGTCACTGGGAGGCTGCCAGTTTTATAGTTCGGTCCCCACTTCCTGTTCTTGCTGTGCTTCGTGACTGCACTGATGCCATGTGACAGTCACCCCACTATCCTGCCTCCATGCCTTTCTCACCACAATATATACCATTTTCTTGAATTGTAAGCCAAAATAAATTCTTCCTCTATTCATGTGCTTCTTGATAATGTATTTGGTTGCAGAAATAGTAAAAGTAACTGAAATAGATTTTAGGAAAAAAACAATTCAATGCTGTTTCCTAAACAATATTCAAGTTACTCACATAATCTTTTTAAATAGGAATAGTCTTCGTGAATGATGTGAGATAAGAATATAAATATAAGCAAAAATACAAAATCAAAACATGACATTCTCATAGTATGGAGGATACCACGGTAATGTCAGAATGTACTCATTTATACTTTTTACTTCAAATGTGCATAATATTATATTTTTAATGATACAAGATCACACTATAACATACCACTTTATATGATGTATACTTTCCACTTGACTAACTTTGGTATTTACAGATCAATATGTTTTTTATCTCCTACCTGAACACAATGGAGATTTCCCAGATGTCCTAATTATATTTTTTACAGCTGGTTTGTACAAATCAATGTCAGTGCAGCAGAGGGGTCTGCACTTGGGTAATTTTGTTGGTGTTTTGATTGACTCAATTTTGGCCTAATTCATGTACAGAAAATTCAAAAATTGTAAGTATACAGTTGAGTGAGTTTGGACACATGTATAAATCTAGAAAACCAACATGCAAATGAAGAGATAGAAAATTTCATCTCCATAGTTTCCAGGTGCCCCCTTTCAATTCTGTAACACCCCAGAGGCAACCACTCTAATTCTGTTGCTGTAAATTAGTTCTGACTGATCTTGAACTGCATATAAATGGTTTGATTCAGCATTTACTCCTGTTAGTCTGACTTTCTGTACTAAACATAGTATTTAAAAAACACATTGGTGTTGGAGAGATGGCTTAGTGGTTAAGAGTACTGACTGTTCTTCCAGAGGACTGGGGTTCATTTCCCAGTACCCACATGACAGCTCACAACTGTCTGTAGTTCCAGTTCCCAGTTCCAGGCAAACACCAAGGCAAATAAATAAAAATAAATAAATAAAGTTAAAAAATAATTATTAAAAAAACCACATCATATGAGTATAAGCAGTTCACTTTTTAAAGATCAATACATTTAGATACATTGTGTTAATACAGCGAAGTTTGTCCATCCACTCACTCAATTTTTTAACATTATTTATTTATTTTGGTGTGTTCATGTGTGATGGTTTGAATGAGATGTCCCACATAGGCTCATATATTT
Organism: Sigmodon hispidus; assembly: GCA_004025045.1. Taxonomy (NCBI): domain Eukaryota; kingdom Metazoa; phylum Chordata; class Mammalia; order Rodentia; family Cricetidae; genus Sigmodon; species Sigmodon hispidus. The sequence goes on along the minus strand of PVIH01006181.1, from coordinate 99,950 downwards.
GAATGGTTAGTCACTAGGGAGTGACACTATTTGAGAAGGTTTAAGAGGTGTGGTTTTCCTAGAGTAGGTGTGGCCAGAGGAAATGTGTCTATGAATGGGATTTGAGGTTTCAAAGTCCATGCCAGGCCTGGTGGCTTGCTCTCTGTCTGCTGATTGTGTTGTAGCTATCAACTACTCCAGACTGCTCCAACATCTTTCTGCCATGCTCCCCATCACATTCATAATGGACGAATCCTCTGAAATTGTAAGCAAATCCCCAACTCAATGCTTTCCTTTATGAGAGTTGCCTTGGTCATGCTGTCCCTTCCCAGCAATAGAATAATGACTGAGATAGCATGTGTGTGCGCATGTGCAGCAGTCTGGTGACAGCTTACAGGAGTTCCTCTCTCCTACCATCGTGAGTGTTCTGGAGATTGAACTCAGGAAGTAAGATATGCACAGCAAGCACTTTAACCAAGAAGTCATTTTGGTGACCCTTGTTTACTCATTCTCCTTTAGGGACGGGTTCAATAACAGTCTCTGAGTTCTTTGACCATCCTCTCATTGGTAAATGGTGTCTGCGTCTTCATTCTTGAATTCAAGTTCAGATTGTTCTTAACAACAGAAGCTGGAACCTTTTGTCTTTCTGTCCCATGGCAACTTTGTTTTATAACACAGCCACCACATTGTGAGGGAGCCCACGTCACACCATGGAGAGACCCATATGAAGAGGTCCTAGTAAAAGGGAACTAATGGCCTCTTGCAATATTGAATTAATTAAGTAAATTATTTAAATGAAGTTTTAAATAAAAGTTAATGTTATATAACTTTATAATGGAGGTCGGAGGACAGGCTGAAGGAGTCAGGTCTTTCCACTGTGTTGGTACAGAGGATTGAACTCCGGTCTTCAGGCTTGGTGGCAAGCCCCTTTATCTGCTGAACCCTTTTACTAGTCCTTAAATCTCTCATGAAATCCACCATCTCCTTGTCCATTCAACCCACGTTTTTCTCTGCAAATGTTTATGGGTTTATAGTAGCTATTTAGAAGATTCTGTCAACAAATTTAAACACACATATCAATAGGAGGGTTGCCTTTGGGTCACAGATCACTAGAGTTACTTCATGATGCATCTTGCATATTTTTGTTGGGTGCCACTCATGGAGTTTCGAAGTGCAATGAGGAATAAAATGTGTCTTTCTTTCTTTCTACCATTTTTCTCAGCGGCTGAGAGGATGCTCCTCAGTCAGATGGCAGCAGAGGTGGGGTGGCTCATTCTTTTTGATTCCTTGTCAGGTTGGGTCAGGGCTGGACTGTAGCTCTGCTTCCTTGGATGCTGTATGTCTGACTTTATTTAGGAGTTCTCTGTCCGGTACCTTCTCACTCAGCTTTCTTCAGTGATGCTGCTGTGCCGAAGGACAAGTGAGCCTCCTCTCAGGATTCGGTACTCGGAGGATTTGATTTGTAGCACAGTTGTTATGACTCACTTATAAATTCAACTCCAGCAGAACCCTGGGATCTGACCCCATGAAATGGCTGACACTGCTTCTGCCTTCCAGCTCTGGGTCCATCCGTATTTAAAAAAAAAAAAAAAATCCAGAAGTGGCAATACATTGGCTGAGATAACTGTAATTTTCTTGTTATTTCATAGCATTTATATTATTTTGTGTATGTGTGTGTGTTTATGGGTATGGCATGTGCATAGAGCACTTGTGGAAGTCAGAGGACAACTATGGGTTTTGGTTCCCACTTCCTACCGTGTGGGTCTTGGCTTTGAACTTAGGTGATTAGACTTGGAGGCAGGTGTCTTTACCTGCTCAGCCATCTCACCAGCCTAGATTCTGCTTTCTTTTGCTGGCCTATGCTGTTGTCAAAACTCTACTGATCTTTCCTCATGCCTGCTTCTTCCACACATGACAAGTGTTCTTTCCTTCCAACTGCAGTCAGCTTTGATACCTGTCTAAGGTGTGGAAGTGTCTGTGGCTCCTTGGTCATCTATGTCTGAAAGTCCGCTCATCTATGCTTCTTTGCATCTGCTGCTGTTTTATAGCCAAGGAAAGTGGCTTGTTCTTAGTGAGAAACAACGGCCTTTGCATTATTCTCTATCCTCACCAGAAACAGAACTCCCTTAATAATTTGAAAGCATTTATATTTTCCAATTAGGAATGTTGGCAGGTATCAGTTGGGTGATTTATAAGGTCTGGATTATAAAATTCTTTTAAATATTAAGCAGAGAGCAGAAGAATATTGGATGTGCAGTTGACATTTCTGAGTCACCACCCCCTCCCCACCTCGTGAGTTTTATGAGAGTGATGGACAGTGAACTCTCAATACATACGTGCCAAATAAGTAGTAAAGGATTTAAATGCGTGGGGATGCCTCTGCACAGATGCAAACCTTGCAGCATTATTATTATTATTATTATTTTTTGAGGGACAGTTGCTATGTCCTTCAGTGCTGGAGATGGTACTTTTTTTTTTTTTAATCAATGATAACTGGTATCCATGGGGCCTGGGTAAAGAGAGGAAAGAGAGGACATTTTCAGGTACGTTCTTTAGGAAGCTCAGTCTGATGTTCTCCTGGCCTATGACTACACACATGGGCAATTTACCATTCCTTGTTTGCCGTGTGCTCTTCGGCAGACATCTCAGAGATTGAGTGAACCTTGCCAGTTGTTCTGTATGGCATGTCTGGTTTTTAGTGTTTGGGGTGTACACTTTGATTTCAGCACCTTTCTAAGAACATACTCCTCACTGTATACAGTGAGGAGTATGTTCTTAGAAAGGTGTGACATCAAAGATTCTGTCCATCAATACTGGGATTGTGAAAAGGCATTTTAAAGAACTGTCCTAGCACACATGTAAGACATTTAAACTCAGCCCATAACTACAGATGCTAAATACCTCATTTTATATCAGTTAAACTTCAAATAAGTTATAAAACAAACTCAATGTCAAGTTTCTGACTAGGAACCTGAGATTAGTAATATTGAATTTTGAGATATAAGGAGACTTCATAGGACTTTTGGATTACAAGGGGGTACAGAGATTGTATTAACCATCTATAAACTTTTTCTAACAATGCTTTTAGGTGGTTATACTAATAGATGTGCCTATTTCAAGTTCTTGAGTATTATTTATTTCTCTGTTAGGTTAAATTTACTTATTAGCTGATTTATAAAAACATAAAATGTATACAAATCAGTGTGGTAGTATATGATAAATATTTTTTAAATTTAAATTTTATTTTAAATATATGGGTGTTTTGCCTGTGTACCAAACTTATGCAGTACTCTATGGAGGCCAGAAGAGAGTGTCAGATCACCCTGAAATTAGAGCTACACATGGTTATGAGCTGCCATCTGGGTGCTGGGAATTGAAATGGGATTCTCTGGAAGAGCAGCTAGTGCTCTTAACCATTGAGAGACATCTGCCCTGGCCCATATTATTTTTGATGCCTTTCTTTCTGTCTTAGTCACTGTTTAATGCTGTGAAGAGACACCATGACCAAGACAATTGTTATTAGAGAAAACATTTATTTGGGTTTATAGTTTCAGGGGTTAGTCCATTGTCATCATTAGGGGAAGTGTAGTAGCACAAAAGCAGACATGGTGCTGGAGAAGTAGTTGAGAGTTACATCCTGATCTACAAGCAAGGAGAGAGAGAGAGAGAGAGAGAGAGAGAGAGAGAGAGAGAGAGAGAGAGAGGGAGAGGGAGAGGGAGAGGGAGCCCTCAAATCCCATCTCTATTGGCACACTTCCTCCAACAAGGCCACACCTCCTAATCCTTATAATCCTTTCAAACAGTACCACTCCTTGAGGACCAAGCATTTAAATAGGCCTATGGGACCTATTCTTATCCAAATCACTCTACTCCACTCCCTGGCCCCAGTAGACTTACTGCCATATTATAATCCAAAATACATTTAGTCCAACTTCAAAAGTCTTCATAGTCTTTGAGCCTTAAGACTGCTTAAAAGTCCAAAGCCCAAAGACTCTTCTGAGACTGAAGGCAATCTCTTGACTATAACCCCTATAAAATCAAAATAAAATGCAGATCACATACTTCCAACATGCAGTAGCACAGAATATATATTTCTATTCCAAAGAGAGAAAAAGAAGCATAGTAAGAAAATAGTGGACCAAAACAAGATCTATAAAAGGTAGATTTTCTTTTTTTGGACAAGGGCAGAAAGCAGCCAAATTTGTGTCAGCATATTAAATATTCAACCTACCATGAGGGATAATTATATTTTGTGATGTGTAATTTTATCTAGTTAAATATATAATGCATTTGTGATTGTATGTGGAATACAATTATGACCTGGTTATTGTTTTCATTTAGAATTTAGCATAAGAAGATAAGATTCTGTGTCAAGTTGACAAGGAGTGAAATTGTGATGACTACTCTTGGCTGTCAACTACACCTGGAATTAACTAAAACCAGGTGTTGGCATACCTGTGGGGGATTTTTTTCTTAATTAAATCATTTGAAGTGGGAAGACCCAATTTTAATATGTATCTTTTGGGGTGGAAAGATACATCTTTAATTCAGATCGTTTGAGGTAGGAAGGTGTAATCTGGATTACACCTTCTGCTGGTAGTCTATAGAAAGGATGTAGGATAAAGAAGGAAGCCTACCCTCTTTGCTGGCTTGCTCTTGCGCTCTCTGGCAAGTGTATTCCTTCATTGGCATTAGAGCCTACTTTGGGATTCTAACATATATGGAAGACCAGCTGAGACATTCAGTCTCATGGACTGAACAACTACTAGATTCTTGTACCTTCTGTTTGTAGACAGCTATTGCTGAACTCTCTGGACCACAGCCTTTTAGTCATTCTAATAAGCCCACCCCCCATGCCACATCCATTCTTTAACTTTTAGTTTTCTGTAGTCCCCAGAATAACATGCCTTCTATAACATTAACATGAAGACTTTTGTGAATACCTGACAAGTTTTATATCACTGAATCACATCCAGGCCCTGCATTAGCTTTTTATGTGCCACATCTATTGTGGTACCAGGCAGTCCTTGCCTCTCTGTGTCTAGCCCTTTTCACTTAGCCTAGTGATATCTAGTTCTACTTCTTCTGTCCCAAATAACAAAATTTGGGACTCAACATTTGAAATTAATTAATTACAGTGCTCATGTATGCATGGGTGCCTGCATATGTATGTATGCATGTAGAGACAGAAGTTGATGTCAGGTGTCATTCCCTACCTAACATTTAAAATCAGGGTTTCTTGATAAATTTGGAGTTCACTGATTTGACTTGACCAGCAAGCTGGTGGGGTCCAGAGATCCATTTGCCTCCATCTCTCAGTGCTGGGTTACAGATGTGTTATGTCACAAGGTCTTATACAGGCTCCAGGTATCCAATATCCTCATGTTTGTGCAGCATATGCCTTGTTGATGGAGTCATCTCCCCATCTCTCTCTTTCTTATTTGACCATTTTTCCTATTTTTGAAATGAAAATATAATTATATCCAATCCTTTTCTCTCTTTCCTCTCTCCAGGTTCTCCCTTGTCCCCCTTCCTAGCTTTCTCTCAAATTCATGTTCTTTTTTTATAATTGTTATTGACAACCTTACATTTGCATAAATATGTAAATACAACTTGTTCAGTCTGTTTAGTGTGATATGTACATTTATGATTTGGGGGCTGATTAATTGGTATTAGACAACCAGCTAGGGAGCTCTTCCCTGGGGAGCACTGTTTCTCCCACTTCCCACATTCCTTAGCTGACTGCAGTTCTTCTTTTAGAAACGAAGCCTGTGAGATTTCCCCCTTCCCCCAACCCTAACCCTTTCCCAGGTTACCATGTCTATTGGTGTTGTCCTTGTTCAGGCAGCCATATTGTTGAGGCATCATTGAAAAATGTCTAACTAGTTCTTAGATTTAAAGGTTAGTTCCTACTTCATTAAACAATACTGGGAAAGTGTAACAAGATGAGGCAAAGTCCCATATGTACCATTGTCTTAGGGTTTCCAGTACTGCAATGAAACACCATGACCAAAACCAAGTTGAAGATAAAAGGGTTTGTTGTAAATGGTTCTGGGCTGGACTTTCCGGTCTAGTCTTGAGGTTCAGACCCACAGTCCCCCCAGGTACACACACATTCCCATAGAATCACAAAACTCTTGTATTATTTTTACACAGATTGACCTAGGGCTCAGGCATGTAACTTGCTAGCTCCTTCATCTGAACTCCACCCATCTTGTTCAGCCACATGGCTAGGTACCTTTTCTCAGAGCAGCATTTCAGCTTCTTTCCTCTGTGTCTGCTGCCATCGTGTCTGTGGTGGCTCTCTCTGATGGCTCTCTGGCATCTGTCTGGTGTCTGTGTATACTCTGAGATGTTCCTGAGTTTTCTTAGCCTGGTAGCCACACTTCCTGTCTGCCTTTGGCCAATCAGCTTTTTATTAAACCTATAGGCAGGACAAATATTTACATTACCAGCATAATCCCACTGCAGAATTTATTGTGCTTACACTTCCATATCATAGTCCATCATTGAAGGAAGTCAGGACAGAAACTCAAGCAGGTCAGGAACCTGTAGACAGGGGCTGATGCAAGGCCATGGAGGGATGCTGCTTACTGGCTTGCTTCTCATGACTTACTCAGCCTGCTTTTTTATAGAACCCAGGACCACCAGTCCAAGGATGGCACTACCCACAATGGGCTAGGCTTCCCTCCATCAATCATTAATTAAGAAAGTGCCCTACAGACCTGCCTATAGCCTGATCTTATGCAGGTATTTTCTCAATTGACGTCTCCTCCTCTCAGATGGCCCTATCTGTGTCAAGTTCACAAGAAACTATCCAGCAAGTCAGGTTTTAAAGTTTACACAAGATTTTAAGTAACCAGAAATAACTGAACAGTTTTATGGCAGGAGATTCATATTCTTTAGCTCTTTTTCCCCTCTAAGACATAAATATTCCTTTTATTTGTTTTGCTTTTGTGCAACATATATTCTTTCTGTATCTTTTAGTAAAAACCCTACTTCAGGCACCAATTTTTGTCTCAGAGTTTCTAGTGCTTTGATAAAAGACCATGACCAAAAGCAACTTGGAGAGGAAAGGCTTTATTTTGCTTACACCTCTACATCACAGTACACCACTGAAAGAAATCCAGGCAGGAACTCAAACAGGGCAGAACTCTAAGGCACAGAAGCTGATATCTAGACCATGAAAAAAATGCTGCTTACTTTCTCAGATTGCCTTTTTTTTTTTTTTAAAGAACTCAGGCCTGTAAGCCCAGAGTTGGTATTATCCACAATATGCTGGACTTTCCCACATCAACCATCAATCAAGAAAATGCACCACAGTCTTGACTATAGACAAATCATATGGCAGCATTTTCTCAGTTGAGAATCCTTCATTCATAATGACCCTAATTTGTGTCAAGTTGACAAGAATCTAGCTAGATCAAGCTAAATTAATATGTCTGAATTGCACTTAATATTATACTTAATGTTGACAAAACATTATAAGAATATACCGAGAGCCTGGCCTTTTATGTGTGTGCTGGGGATTGAACCCAGGTCCTCATGCTTGCACAGCAAACATTTTACCGGCTCAACTATCTCCCCAGTCTCATGGTTATTTCTTCTTACACTTACTAAAAATAGTTCCTGAAGCTTATGAAATTTCTTGTTCAAAAACTCCCTTGGGAAACCTGGTGCGATGATAAATATCTGTAATCCTGGTTGGCATTTTGAAGTGGGAAACAGGAGTAGCATTACCCAAAGTGAATTTGATGCCAGCTTGGTTATATAAGACAGTCTAAATTTCTTTCTCCAAAATCTCCCATGAACTATACCCTATTATATATATAGATATACATATATACATGTATATGTATACAAAACGGAAAAATTTTGTTTTTTATGTGTATATGTGTGTTTGCCTATATGTATGTCTATGTATCATCAGGTGCTCATGGAGGCAGAAGAAAACATGAGATCCTTCTGAACCTGCAGTTACAAATAGTTGTGAGCAGTCATGTAGGTTCTGGGAATCAAACCCAGGTACTCTGGAAGAACAGGCAAGGCTCTTAGCTGCAAGCCATCTTTGCAGATTCTCTATTATATCTTTAATTAATGCATTTTATCAAAGTGTGGATATGTGCATTTGAATACAGGTCTCCATGGAGGTCAGAAGCAGTAGTGACATACCTCATGGATGTGGGTGCTGGGGCTTGAACTCAGGTCTTTTGCATGTGTAGTACTCCTAACTGCTGAGCCATCTCTCTGCTTTCTATGCACTAGAATTTTATTCCTGATAAAAGAAGATGAAGACTTTTAGTTCAGGTGTGAATTTTAATTTCATGAGCTATTTAACAGATTCTAAATGAAATTTCTCTGTAGCCGGAATTAAAGACAAAGATTTTCTTTGTCATGGTCTCAACTTGACTTGGAAACTGTTTGATGAAGGAGGGAAGGCTTTTGAATGTCTGCAGCCTGTTGACACATTTGCACCAGTTTTGAAGTGTTCTTTCAGGCCAAGGTCATCCCCTCTGAAGCTGTCAAGGTCTGCACATCTCCTTTTCTTTCTCTGCACCCAGTCTGTTCTCACTTGAGATTTTTCATCGCCCCCTTATGCCTCCTCCTCCTCACTCTTCTCTTTTGAAATTTATTGCAGTTTTGATCCCCTGCCACAGTAAGAGGTTATCTTTTATAGGCACTGATGAGTGCTTTCATATGGGGAGACTCCAAACCGTTCCTGTCAACCTCTGGGTAACAGTAGAGAAGCCCTATTCATCGGGTTTCTTAACTATGTCAGTAGTTCAGGACACCTTGTCATCTGTTTTACGGTGTTTGATGGTGTTTTTGAGATAGGTTTGGAAAGCTATTGAGGTGAACAGCTGGTCAAGTTTTGCAATTGGATACAGAAAGGAAAGTGACATGTGTAATTACGAAGGTTAGGTGGGAAGGGAGGATGAAGGGAATCTCTCTTAATACCCTGATGGGAACTTGGAGCTGGAAGCTATCATCTGGTGACTCTGAGCAAAGTGATTCTCAATTAAGGGTAAATGTCTCCAGGGATACCTGACAATGTCTTGAGATATTGATGTTTATCACAATTGGAAGGTACATATTCCTGGATGTCTACTGAGCACATGGCAAAGCATTATGCAGTCTAAAGATTCAATTGTTATCTAGCACGATGGCTTGGCAAGTGAAGGTTCTTTGTGGCTGAACATAATGACTAGAGTTCAAACTTGGGGAGGGAAGAGCGAGCGAGCGAGAGAGAGAGAGAGAGAGAGAGAGAGAGAGAGAGAGAGAGAGAGAGAAGTGACTTCTAAATTTCTGAATATTGTTCTGTGGCATTTACACATGTGGTACACACACACACACACACACACACACACACACACACACACGGACCAACCATGTTAAGATAAGGTTGATAATTCTCCCCATCAGTTTAGCTCTATTTCCTCTCCATTCCTCTCTTCCTCCCTCCCCCCTCTCTCTGAGGTGTGTGCATGTGTAGGTATGCTTTCAACTAAGTGCATGTGTATGTGTGTGTGTATGTGTGTATGTGTGTGTGTGTGTGTGTGTGTAAGAGACTAGAGGACACCTCAGGTGTATTTTAAAGTGCTATCCACATTGCTTTTGCTGTTGTAGTCCTCATTTTTTTTTGAGACAGGGTGTTTCTATTGTTTCCTGGTGGATTTTGGATTGCTCTAAGAAGAACAGAATTTAGTACTGGTTCCTTTTTAGCACATATCCGAATGAACTGAGTGTTTTGCTTCTGATATTTCTCGTGTCTCATATATCTTAGCCATATCTTTATGGTAACAATGACTCTAGTACCTGATACAATCAGAACTTCTCTTGGTTTATCAGTTTCTTTCTTTGGAAGATAGCATGTCCCTAGTGGTAGAGAAAAAGAACCAGAAGGATTAAGAATATGTAAATATTTATTTTTGTAGAATCTAGAATTTTTCTAAGATACTTTTCAAAGTGCTTCGTAAGCTTTATCATTCTTTCCCCCTCACATCTTTCTTACTTTCTGCTCTTTCCTCCTTTTATTTGAGGCAGGGGTTTGCCCTGTAAGGCAGATTGGTCTGGAACTGACTAGGTAGCCCAGACTATTTCAAACATACTATCCTCCTACCTCAGTCTCTCAAGTTGTGAGATCATTTAAATGTACTCCACCAAACCTGGATTCCTCTTTTTGTTTTAATTATGCATCTCTATGCAAATGAACCTCAGTTTGATATTCAGTTTTGGTGTCTCATACTTCATGGTGAATCCTTTCTAATTCTCACTAATATCTATTTGATTAAAACTCTTAGAAGACTTTAGTTTCTTCACTTTGATGTACATAATTAAAAGTGATTGGTAGGCAGCGATAGGCTTTTTCTTTTTTGGTGAGCCTGTAAAGAACAGTTTTAATACCTTTATGGTGAAAGTCAACCGGTAAGATACAACTTAACATTTTCTACAAATGATGCAGAAACAATATGAAACTTATTAACTACCTTTAAAAAATTTTCATCTCTCTCTCTCTCTCTCTCTCTCTCTCTCTCTCTCTCTCTTTCTCTCTCTCTCCCTACCTACCTATCATGCATGCAGTTGCAGTGCCTCTAGAGGCCAGAAGAGAGTGTTAGATCTCTTCCCAGAGCTGGGATTACAGGAAGATGTGAGCTGTCCCATATCCCCTCTGGAAAGTAATTTTAGCCCTTTGCAAAAGCAGTATGTTCTCTTAACCTGTGAGCTATGTCTCTACCCCTCCTAGGCACTAAAGGATGAAAGCAATCTGTTTTAATTTATACATCCATTTATATTAAATTTGCTCAGTGTTTTGTAACTTAGAAAGCATTTCACTCTTCAGTTCTCTAACACTCAGGTACACCAGGAAATTTATTCCTACCATTGCGCTTCTTCTACAAATGCAAATTTCTCTCTGCATAGCCCCATCCAGACTGTAGGCCTCTCTAACACTGGAAACACATTTTATACTTCTCTGTATCACATCAGTGCTCTTAGCTAAAAAAAAAAAAATCAATGTGTTTTGTTGACTTACCCATTGTAGAAACTTAATACAGGGAATGCAGAATCACTCAGACAGCATGCCAGATTTGGCAGGCTCTTTTAGGATTAAGCAAATTCTAAATTTTGGGAACCCCAGTCCATCAGTTTCTAATGTGTGTGTATGTGTGTGTTTTAAGATGTGAAACCCAGAGAGTGGTTATGAAACATCTCTTTCTACACTTGGTTAACACTCAGCTTTATTTCATTTTCTGAAACCTGGCCTATTTCTTGCAACACTGAAGGCAAAATTACAGGAAAATCATATTTCTAGTTAGGAATATAAAGGAAAACAAAAATTGGTTGCCATGTAGTCTCTCTCCCAATTGCTTTATTATATTTTTTAAGAATGCATAAGAACATACAGATGCATGAGGAGATAGCCAACCTGGAGACAACAAACCAAACATGAATGTTGTAGTTTTTCTATTATAATAATCTAGTGCTTTTGAAGAGAGAAAAATTTTAGCCACTTAAAACATTTGCCACATCCGAGAAGCGGCAGAGTCAACATCTATTGTGTTGTAAGATGACAGCAATCTGAGTTCTGTTTGAGATATTAAATATTTGTCTCCGTCTCAGGATTTTTTTTGTTAATTATACCTTTTCACATGATATCTGTGAAAACTAAAATGAGAACATTTATATGCTTGTACTTTGAAAATTATAAATTGTAAAGTGAAAGGCATTAGTGAATATTACTTGGAAATTTGGAGAATGATCAAAATTGCTTTTCGTAGATTGTTCTGGAGCCTTTTGCTGCATACTAAATCCCTTCCAAAATTAATAGTGTAAAGCAACCACCATTTGACTTGTCTGTGCTTTTATGCTTCAGGAATTTGAAGAGGGCTCAACTGGGTAGGGCTTGTTTGAAGTCTTATATAGTTGCAATAGATGTTCATTGCAGCTGCAGTCATCTAAAACCTAATGGGGAAAGTGTCTGAGATAGCTTACAGACATGACTAGGAATTGCAGATGGTGGCTAGCGAGGCTGCAGGGTAGAATCTCTTTACCCACTTCCTTCAGGAAAATACTTTTAGGTTAGTCATTATGATGATATAAAGGCTCCCTAGAGTGAGCATCCCACGGGAACATTACATCATCTTTTGGGTGCTAGCCTTGGAGGCCACTCAAAATTATAGCCTTGTATTTTATTAGTCTTTCCTGTTTCTCAAGCCCCTCCACATCTCCTGTCTCTTCCTCCCCTTGCCCCTCGTACATGTGTTCATGTGTGTGAGCATTTAGCGGCCAGAGGTTGACTTGGGGTATCTTCCTCAATCACTCTCCAATCCATCTTTTTATTTATCTATTCTTTTTGTATTTTAAAAGTATTTATTTAATTTTATGTTTTGCCTGCATGTATTTATGTGTACCAAATGTGTTTCTTGTAGGTCAGAGGAGGGTTTCAGATCCCTTGGAACTGGGGCTACAGCAAGTGACTAGTGTCTGAGAAGTGGTGGCATATCCCACTCCCAGTTACATGCAGACATGTTTAAAAGCCAACATTGTCATTAGAAAATTTATGGTAGTTAAAGAGGAGGAGTGTGTTTGAAAACCTGGACTGGATCATAGACTAATAAACTCTCAGAAGAAATGTTTTGTTGTTTCAAATTGATTCTATAATAGCATTATTATTTCAGTGGCACAGTGATGGAGATATGCCTCTTCATTTTTACTGAGATTTTTCTGGCTCTTCATAAAAATTCTGCATGCTCTATTATTTGAAGAGATGACCTTACTCTAAAGATTTTCCAAGATTACTTAACAGGATACACACTGTCTTCGTGTAGTGCATTTCATTAATTTATTTGACCTTTGATGGCTTTCCATCTTGAAGAATCCTTGAATCAATAGGCAAATATTCCTAACCTTTCAACAGGTTGATAACCTTCTGACTTGATGCTATTATTAGCCTAGGTCCCTTTCCAGAGTCCAATTATCTCTGGAGATGACTAAATGTTATCTCAAGCATCCCAGGTGGGGATTTTCCCAGCCTGCTTCATGGCAGCTTCCCAGGTACCTCACAGTCACATCTTCTCTGTCTGGCACTCACACAAACTGACTTCCAGGTGCGGTTTACTCTGCCAGAGAAGGCTCAGCTCATTTGCATGCGCATGTGCTTTGTCATGTGGAAGAACTGGCAGGGAAGATAGCTAGTGGTACAATCTCCTGCCTCTAGGCGATGCCAAATCTCTCGCTGTGAAGCCCAATGGGCATATTTTGAGTAGGCTGCCTGCCAAACAGAGAGAGCTCTGCTGTTGCATTGTTCCTATGGAAAAAGGGCAAGTGTTCTTTGTATAGACTCAGAATTTCCAGACAGAGTGACAGAAGCAGTGGTCCTCTGAAGAAGGATGTCAATACTTATGCATCCTAGAAGATCCAGGAGAGTCCAGGGTGCATGTCTCTTGGTGAACAATGTTTTTAGGTGGTTGTTGTAAAACCACCCCCATCAATCAGTAACTCTGAGACTTTATGACTCTTATAAGTTCCTTCTTTTGAGATGGCTCTGAATGGTGTTCATGCATCTCATATGCCAAAATGCATGCTTACCAGGAACTGGCTGGGAGAGTTGCCATGACATCTGGGAGAACTCAAAGATTTAAGAATGTTGTTGTAGCCACAGAACAATACACATTGGTGATTACTGTGTATTGATCACCAAAAGTGATCAAGGCTCACTAACCATGGTGAAAAGCCAATTAGAAAAGCAGAAAAGGTTTGAATGGTTTGATTTGATTTCAAATCTTTCTCATTCTTGGCTTTGTTACCCAGGGCAAATCATTCTATGTACCTCAGCTGCGGCATCCTCAGCTGTAAATTGGAGATGATATTAAATTATCCAAGGGATTATTGTTAACATTTGGTAACACATTCTATGTGAAGTACAAAGTTCCTCTGCGGTCAAATGGATGTTGGTCAATCAGCAGGTCATATAATCTGGATTCTAGATCATTTCAGAGGGTAAAGATTGGTTGGAAATGACTATTATTATCTGATTCAATAGAAATGCTAATTATAACCCTAGTTGTTTGGACTAAATCAAATATACTGTTTCACATTATAAGTGTCAAAGCAATCAATCTGAAAATCATTTTTTTTCTTTATTGAATTAGTCAGGATTTGGTCAGGAGAATGGAGATCACTCTAGGTAGTCTGAGCTGGGTGGAATTCATATAGGGAATTGGAGGCTTTCAAAATGAATAAAAGAGCTGAAGGAGAAAAATTTCTCTGGTAAGTTCATAAACAAGGGCGTCTCTGCCAGATAGTCCATTTGCATTTATGTCTGAAGTTGGTGGTCTGTAGGAGGGCACTCTGAAAGACTTGGACAGTTGTCAACATCTGTCATCTGTTGAAATTCTTACTCCATCCATTGGTTTGTTACTATCATTGGCCCCTTTTCTTTCCTACTTTCTGGATCTTCTTGGGACTCTTCTTAATTTGGTTCAAAAACAAAGAAACTGGTGAGTGTTCTTCAGAGATATTTTGTAGGTGAATTAGTAAGCATGTGGAAATAACTTTTTAGACTTGAGTCTGCTGTAGTAAGGATCGTTTTGCTGAAAACAAGAGTTTTCTTTTGCACCCTTGAGCCCCTAACACTCCTGGTGGGGGGGGAGAGGCAGGAGGATTGCTGTAAGTTTGAGTTCAGCCTGGTCTACATATCGAGTTCTAGGTCACTCAGGGCTATTCACTGGGCCTTACTTAAATAAGGAGAAACAGAAAGAGGATGAGGGAGTTCAATAGGGAAGTACAAAAATTAAAGATATAAGTCAATACACATGTATTTTCAGTTATATGGACTTGAATGACTGTTTTGCCATTGATGATGAATTTCCCCCCCCTCCAGTGTTTTTTCTGAGTAGGGTGCCACGGAATGTGTGGTGTGAATGAGGTCAAGATGCTGACCTCTTTGGAAGGACACATACTTTGGACCTATACAGCTGGGCACTCCTTTGATTGAAATATTGCTAAATGGTCAGTTTATAGCCCTCAACCACAATCTATCAAGTCTATAAAACTTCATGTGACCCCATGATAATTAATAATTGATTTGCTGACAGTATGCTGTTGCTTAACTTCCAAGAGAGTGAGAACTCTCCATAAAACTCTCTACCATCTTAGTATGTTTTCCACGTAGGAAGTACTCTGTGTATTTGGGGAAGCAGGTAGGCAATTATTGCATTAATAGACATTATATTTCCCATTTTTGCTAAATGAGATTTTCTTCTCTAACTTGTAACTTTGAGCCTTGAGGATTAGAAAGATGAATTTTTGAAGGATAGACATCTTTTATGGAGAATTCTGCACTCACGTTAGATGTAAGCCCTTCCGATAGAAGTAGCCCTGGATGTTTACAAAGGCATTTTTCTGTGTTCCTCCTGCCATCTGCTCACTCAAACAGAATGGATACTCCATGTGCTCACTCTGATCCCACGAGGAGATAGTATTTTTCCTCATTTCCTTATTTTCTTTCTGTAACTTCACATCCATAATAAGTTGACTATGTTTTTGCATTGTCCTTCAAAGAGCTCCAGCCAAATAACAAACTGAAAACAAGGCAAAAATACCCAAAAACTAAAGAAAATAGACCTTTGCCATTTAGAAGCAGCAGAGCAGTATAATTTGATGAGAAGCAGTGATTGGAAGAGAAACTTTGAAGACATGGAATAATTTTAGATATTTGCCTTAAAGACACCTGAACCTGAACCAGTACATTCTATCCATCTGTCTGTCTGTCTGTCATCTATCTATCTATCTATCTATCTATCTATCTATATCTATCTATGTGTTTGTTTGTATGTATGTATATGTACCACATTTATTCGTGGTTCAGGGGCACTAGATCCCCTGGAAATGGAATTATGGATGGCTGTGAGGCAACATAAGGATTCTGAGACCTGAGACCAGGTCCTCTGCAAGAGCAGCAAGTACTCTTAACTGCTGAACAATCTCTCCAGCCCCTGAATCAGGCTTTAAAGCCCTATTAATCAGCACCTTTTTCCATTTTAGCCCTGACTGCTGACCCTGAGCTGGCTGTAGAAGTTAAGACTTTATGGGAAAGTGATTTAATGTTATTTCTGCCTGGATAAAGGAAAAGACTCATGGAGAGAGACAAAGACATGGAGATGTGAAGCCTCCCACGAATCAGAAGTAAAATTGTTGTTTGTTTGTGGTAGATTATATCCAGTCTCATATGCAGCAAAGGCAACTAAAGATCTGTAAAGGACACATATTATACATTATATAAAATAATCTGTACTTATTTATGATGCATTGTGTAAGTATGTGTGTGTTCTCTTTTGTGTGTGTGTGTGTGTGTTACTGCTGAGGATCAACTACAGGCCTTCATGCATGTTAGGAAAGCACCACACTACTGAGCTACCTCCCAGATTTTCTTTTCTTTTGTTGAGAGAGTGGCTTGCTATGTGGCTGAGACTGGCCTTGGACTTATGATCCCCCTTCAGTTTTTCAAATGCTGGGGTTACAGATATGCACTACCACATCAGCCAGTTTAGTAATCTCCTTTACAGGTAGTTATCCATAGACTTACATTATTAAAGAAAATGAACTTGATACAAAACTATCACCCCTAAGCCTTTTGATTTCTTTTGAGAATCTTTTTACTACTTACAGAATATTTCATACAATTGATATTTTTAATGTGACAGTTTCCGATTTGAGACTCATGGAACTCCAATAAGGTCACAGTTAGCAAGGCTATTCAATCCCTTTTAGTGTCCATACAAGAGATGAATCAAAACATGAGCTATAGGTTAGTTGTGGTACCTACCAGATGTTTAAATTCAGGTTAGCAAGAGCATGGGAGGAAGAAACAGAAGGGAAGGGAATGAATGGTCTTTATATCTGCTCTTGCCAGCAAAATACTGCTCTCATTGCCAGCCAGTTCTCCTATATTGTGTACATGTTGACTTTTCCTATTGTGTTAAGTATCTTAGAGGGCAGACTTAGTTCACATTTTTCCCCAAACCACTTATCTGTACTCCTGCTAAACACTCCAGGCCATAATGCAGGAGCAGCAGGTGGCTTTATAGTTTGCTATTCTTCATCTCGGCGATGCGCTTGCTGTGTATCCACCATTTCAGAGAAAAAGTTCAGGAACTTATGATCCCGTGATTTTGAATGTTTGAACTGTAGAATCATTGGAGAATGAACGTCTATTAAGTTGCCAAGTTTGGGGGTGATTTGTTGTAGCATTTATGGAAAATGAATACACCTTATCTCTAGAAAAGCTCTGCTTAGCGTGTTCAGTGCTGGCCCACAGAAAGGTTCAGATCATAATTGTGGACTCTTGTGAATGTGACTATTTGGAAAGAGGATCTCTGCAGATATAACTAAGTGAAGGGCCATTAAATAGTGACCAGCCTGGACTGTGTGTGGGCTTTAAACCCAAAGACAAGTTTCCTTTCAAAAGATGCCTGAGAGCAGGAGAAAGGTGGAGCAGGCAGGTTACCATGGAGACAGAGATTAGAATGATGCAGCCATAATCCAGTCTACCGTCAACCATTCAAAGCTGGGAGAAGGAAGGAGTGAATTCTTCTGTAGACTGCATGCAGTTCTGTCCTGTGATACCTGGATTTTGTAATTTTAAACTGTAGAACCATTGGAGAACAAACTTCTAAAGATGCTAACTAAGTATGGAGATGATTTGTTGCAGCATTTATGGGAGAGTGAATACATTTTAGAAAAGTCTTTCTAGAGAGCACCAATCAGTGTGTGGGGAATCTGGGAGGTGATATTCAGCCATAGGTTTCCAGGAACTCACCTTTCAAATGTTCCTTTATCATCACCACTTTAGAGGGCTGCTTCTCAGCATAGATTCCTGGGACAATGAGAAATGTATTATCAGTGAAGCCAGGTGTTTAGCCACAGTGCTGGCCAGAGAACAGTCCCTTTCAAGAGTTTGGGGTCAGGGATTCACTGGCTCCAGTAGCCTTTTGCTTTTTGAACTACCCATTAGAACCCTGCATTTAGTACATTTTGAGATTTTTATCCCTGTAGGGAGATAAGGTACTTTTAGACAGCAGAGGCCGTTTTGAGATAACATCTGAACAAATTTGTGGCAGTGCAGAAGGAGAAGGAATTATAGAAAAGCAAATATTTGTTATGTAGACAGTTGCTTCCTAGATGAAATAAGGCTTCAGCTGGACCACAGAAAAAACAAAGAATAAGTGTCATGTAGAAGGGTGTATATTTTATGTGGCAGCAAGAGAATTGCAATTCAATGTCGTTTGAAGAGACTCTCAAGAGGACGACACTGAAGGCCAGTTAGGGTGCTCAGTTGTCCCCTGAGGGATTTGAATTTAGTAATCAGGGTATCTATTGGATTTGACAAGCAAGACAGTGATCCTACAAGGCTAGGAGGATTACTGTTGGTAGGACAGACGTCATCGTAGATCCCTTTCCAGACCTAAGACTCTTCTTTTCACAAATCATTTTTGTTCCCCTCCCAGCATGGGTGAACGCTGTTTACTGAACACAACTCTGTCTTCCGTAGCAAGTACCTCTCTGTGAAGCTTCGATCCCTCCTAAATACAGAAGGCTGTGGAGAGAAATGCACTTCACATGTTTAGCTCAGTCCTTGATAGTCTAATACTTCTTCTACCAAACTCAACTCAGTTTCAGAGAGGACCAAAGACCTGTCCGCCGGCCATAACTACTCTGGTCTCTTTGTACCCAGGAGATATGCAGAAGGATTTAAATAGTTTCCACATTTGGGCAAACCACAGCCTTGGTTTCTAGCTCAGGAAGACATTCCCATTTCCAGTGTTCCTGTGTGGCTCTCCTGAGTGGGAAGGAGAATTTCTCTGGGTCACTGTAAGGTTTAGAGAAAATGTAGACAGAGGCATGGGTTCAGCCATGTTGGGTGACAGCTTGATGGTACGCACTTATGGTATTTAAGGTAACCGGCTAGGGAAGAACTTTCCTGGCTTAACAATTTCTGAGCCCAGGTTTTTATTCATTTTCTTCTTTCTGTGTTGTGAGCAAACATGAAGGAAGTAAGGAACTTTCCTTGGACCAAAACTGTTCAGAACAGATCAGTAAAAAGCACATTCAGTTCTGGAGAGATGGCTTAGTGTTTAAGAGCACATGCTGCTCCTGTAGAAGACCCAAATTCTGTTTTCAGAACCAGTGCCAGACAGCTCACAGCTCCAGGGAATCTGATGCCTCTAGCCCCTGCATCTGCAAGCAATTATATTCATGTGCACATATCCACATATAGATACATACACTCATGTGCAAATACTTTTAAGTAGATACACATACTCACATGTACATACCCTCATGGAAATACATACATTCATGTGCACATACATGTACACACATATACATACCTACACATAATTAAGGTAATAACCATATTTTTTTTAAATAATGCATACAAATTGCCTGTATTTGAGAAACACCAATGGGCAGTTTATTTTGCATGTGGGTGACTACCAGTGGGGATGAGGAGTGAGGGAAACAGAAGGCATCCATCATTCTCTTTGCAGTCTTTGCAAACTGATATAGTAAGATGAATAGAGAAACCATTTGTTATGTACGACATAATTCCTTGCCTTGAAGGCAGTGGATGAGAGCCACACATTTAAGGATTTATGGTTCAAGTTTCTATTCCTTTGCTTTTATGGAGCTTAGCAGTTTGCAAGTACCTTCCTCACAGCCAAGAATATGCTAGCTTCTCTCTTTCTTCCCATGGCTTTCTCTTTGTGAGTATTAATAATTCAGTTGCATTGTCTAACAACAGGTTCCCAAATATCTGTGACATATTTAGTCCTTTAGAAAAATAGAGACAAGTTGAAAGTCGGGAAAATTTGATTCCAGCAATTCTGCATTCACCTACCTCACTGCTCATGCTGGGTGTTGATATCTGAGCTTCTTTGCCTTCCTAGTTGGAAACTTTAGGACGTATAAACATTTACTTTATGTTAGGATTAACCCATTCTTGTATGGGGTGATCTGAAGTACAATCTGTCTGAGCACTGAAGAGAGGTACTATATTGAAGAATCCTGTTCTTTTTTTGAAATTTATTATTATTAATAATAATTATTGAAAAGAGATTCTTATTTTATATAGCACATCCTGACCACAGTATCCCCTTCCCTCACTTTTTCTAGTTACCCCACACTTTCTCTTTCCCTCTTGATTCTCTGTCCCCCATCAGAAAAGAGCAGACCTCTGAGATACAACAACCAGACAGGACAGAACAAAATACAACAAGGCAAAAGCCTCAATACAGGGCCTGTGCTTGCCGTTTATTCTCTGTGAGCCTATGTGTGCCCGACTTAGTTGATTCAGTGAGCTATCTGCAAATAAAGATGCTTTGACTTCTTCCTTTCATATTGTATCCCCTTGATCTCCTTTAGTTATTTTACTGCTCTAGTTAGAACTTCAAGTGCTATATTGACTAGATATGAGAGTGGACAGCCTTGTCTTATTCCTGATTTTAGTGAAATTGCTTTCATTTTATCTTCATTTAATTTGATGTTGCTATAGGCTTGCTGTATATTGTCTTTATTATGTATAGGTTTGTCCTTTGTATCTCTTCTCCAAGATTTTTATCAAGAAGGTGTGTTGGATTTTGTTAAAGGCCTTTTCTATATCAAAGGTGATTATTTGAGTTTTTTTCTTTCAGTTTATGTGGTGGGTTTCATAAACTGATTTTCATATATTGAGCCATGCCTGCATCTCTGGGATGAAGCCTATTTGGTCATGATGGATAATCTTTTTGATGTGTTCTTTGGGTTTGGCTTGCAAATATTTCATTGGGTACTTTTCCCATTTATGTTAATAAGGGTAATTGGTTTGTAATTCTCTTTCTTTGTTGAATTTTTATATGGTTTGAGTATCAGTGTAACTGTGACCTCATAAAATGACAGTGGCAATGTTCTTTCTGTTCCTATTTTGTGGAATAATTTGAGGAGTATAGTTATTAACTCTTCTATGGAAGTCTGGTAGAATTCTGCACTGTCTTGTCCTGGGCCTTTTCTTTTTCTTTTTTTTTTTAAATTATGACTAAAGTCTCATATTTTATCCATGTATTCCTTTGTTCAAACTCCCTTCCCCATCCTGTCCCTCCTAGTCACTCTTTCTTCTCCCCATCTCCTTATCTCCTCCCCAGCAAGGGCAGGAGGTCCCAAGGTCCAAAGGTGGCTTAGTTCAGCATTCACCCCAGGAAGAAGATCTGCTTTCCTTACCCTAACATCAAGATTGGGTCAGGTATTTCTCTGAAGGGAATGGGCTCCAAGGTGCTGGTTCAAGGTGCTTCATATCACAAGCTGTTTAGTGGTTGTGGTTTGCAGCTTGGACATGCTTTGCTTTTTGCTTTTTTGTTTAGAGTCCACTAATGAGTGAGTGCATCCCCTTCTTATCTTACTGGGTTTGTGATACCTTGCTCAGGAGAATATTCTCCAAATCCATCCACTTGCCTGAAAATTTTTTGATATCATTGTGTAGATGTACCACAGTTTATTAATCCACAGTTTGTTCTTCAGTTGAGGGACATCTATTTTACAGAATTTTTGTGTAAACTATTTCACACAGTAGAAACTGAAGGAATATTGCCAAATTCCTTTTATGAGGCCACAATTTCCCTAATACCCAAGCCACTCAAAGACACAACAAAGAAGGAGAATTACAGACCACTTCCCCTCATGAATATTGATGCAAAAATTCTCAACAAAATTTTGGCATGCCGTATACAACAACATATAAAAAAATATCATCCACCATGACCAAGTAGGCTTCATCCCAGAAATGCAGAGATGGTTCAACATGTGAAAACTGTAAATGTCATCCATCATATAAACAAACTGAAGGAAAAAAACCCACATGATCATATCCTTAGATGCAGAAAAAGCCTTTGACAAAATCCATCACTCCTTTATGATAAAAGCCCTGGAGAGATCAGGAATACAGGGAAAATATCTCAATATAATAAAGGTGATTTACAACAAGCCGACATCCAACATCAAACTTAATGGAGAAAAAATTCAAAGCAATCCCACTAAAATCAGGACCTAGACAAAGATGTTCTCTCTTCCCTTATCTATTCAATATAGTTCTCAAAGTTTTAGCTAAAGCAATAAGAGAATGAAAGGAGATTAAGGGATACCAATTAGAAAAGAAGAAGTAAAACTATCTCTATTTGCAGATGATATGATTATATACATAAGTGACCCACAAAATTCTACCAGGGGAACTCCTACAGTTGATAAACACCTTCAGCAATGCAGCAGGATACAAGATTAAGTCAAAGAAATCAGTAGCCCTCCTATACACTAAACATAAAAGGGCTGAAAAAGAAATAAGGGAAATATCACCCTTTATAATAGCTGCAAATAGCATTAAATACCTTGGAATAACTATAACCAGAGAAGTAACAGATATATTTGACAAAAAATGTAAATCACTGAAAAAAGAAATTGAAGAGGATATCAGAAAATGGAAAGATCTCCCATGCTCCTGGATAGGTAGGATCAACATAGTAAAAATGGCAATTCTACCAAAAGCAATCTACAGATTCAATGCACTGTCCACCAAAATCCCAACATAATATTTTACGGACCTTGAAAGAACAATACTCAACTTTATTTGGAATAACAGGAAAGCCAGGATTGCTAAAACAATTTTACTCAACAAAAGAACCTCAGGAGGCATCACCATCTCTGACTTCAAGTTATACTATAGAGCTACAGTAATAAAAACAGTCTGGTATTGGCATAAAAACAGACTTGTGTATCAATGGAATCAAATTGAGGATCCAGGCATTAACCCAAAAACGTATGAACATCTGATCTTTGACAAAGAGGCCCAAAATATTCAATGGAAAAAAGATAGTATCTTTAATAAATGGTGTTGGCATAGCTGGTTGGTAGTATGTAGAAAAATGCAAATAGATCCAAGCCTGTCACCCTGCACAAAACTCAAATCCAAGTGGATTAAAGACCTCAACATAAACCCAGCCACACTGAACTTGATAGAAAAGAAAGTGGGAAATACACTTCTACGAATTGGCACAGGCAACCACTTCCTCAATATAACTCCAGTGGTACAGACAGTAAGAACAACAATCAATAAGTGGGATCTCCTGAAACTTAGAAGTTTCTGTAAAGCCAAGGGCACTGTCAATAAGACAAAATGACAGCCTACAGAATGGGAAAAACTTTTCACCAACCCTACAAGTGATAGAGGACTGACCTTTAAAACATAATATCAATTCAAGAAACTGGAGCCCAAAACCTTGAATAACTCAATCAAAAAATGGGGTTCAGAACTAAAAAGGGAATTCTCAGCAGAAGAATTATGAATGGCTGAAAGGCACTTCAAAAAGTGCTCAACATCTTTAGCCATCAGAGAAATGCAAATCAAAACAACTTTGAGATACCACCTGACACCTGTCAGATTGGCTAAGATAAAAGACCCAGATGACAGCCTATGCTGGAGAGGTTGCGGAGCAAGGGGAACACTTGTCCATTGTTGTTGGGAGTGTAAACTTGTTCAGTCACTCTGGAATGCAGTATGGCAGTTTCTCAGAAAACTGGGGATCAATCTCCCCAAGGACCCCGCAACACCATTTCTGGGTGTATACCCTAAAGACGCACATTCGCACTCCAAAGGCATTAGTTTGGCTATGTTTATAGCAGCATTATTCATAACAGCAAGAACCTGGAAACAACCTAGATGTCCCTCAACTGAAGAATGAATTAACAAACTATGGTACATCTACACAATGGAGTACTACTCAGCAATAAGAAAAAATGATATCCTGAAATTTGTAGGCAAATGGATGGATTTGGAGAATATCCTCCTGAGCGAGGTATCACAAACCCAGAAAGATAAGCAGGGGATGTACTCACTCATTAGTGGACTCCAAACAAAAAATCAAAAAGCAAAGCATGTCCAAGCTGGAAACCACAAATACTGAACAGCGTGGGATCTGAAACACCTTGGACTGACACCTCGAATGGCACTCCCTCTAGAGGAACACCTGACTCAATCTTGATGTTGGGGTGAGGAAACTGGATTTGCCAGGAGTGGATGCTGAACTAAGCAATATTGGGACCTTGGGACCTCCTGCCCATGCTAGGGAGGAGATGGGGAGTTGTGGAGAAGAGAGAGTGACTGGAGGGGTGGGAGTGGTAAGGGACCTTGAACAAGGATATACACAGAAAATGTGACTTTATTCATTATATAAAAAAAGAATATTCATGTTTCATCATATGCCTTATAGACATAAACCAAGTAAGTTGTGTTAGACAGAATGAAATTTTCACCAATCCTGACGAAATTATTTTGATTACTTTGAATGATTCTTGGTAGCCTCACATTTTTCACAGTGATTTCTGAACAGCATAGAGTACAGCAAATAGTCACTAAAAAGATACCTGCTGAAAGGTATATAACTTTTTCTTATTTCCTTGTTACAGCATCTGATAACTTTAAGTTATAACTGGCATTGATTGTGATTTCAGCCTTCAGTGTTTTGGTTTTGGAAGTGTGGGTTTAGGATACTAATATGGTTTACATTAAATCTATTGATCAAGTATATAACATATATTCACTTAGGTAAGTATATTTTTCCTCTATTTACTTCTAAGTTTTTAGAATGCATGGTGTCTATGTTCTTACAAGATTCATTTGTTATAAATGTAGCCTTCAATGTCTTTATTTTGGAGGTGGGGACTCTGCAGGCTAAAAAGTTTTATAACACATTATGGGAGTGCAACTCATGCTGGGCTAACTATATTAATGAAACAATAAGGAAACTGGAACTCCTTTAAAAAAAAGTGTCACAGAATTGGAATCGCTGAGAAGCACTGTTTTAGAACTCTCAGGTGTGCTGGGAAGTTGCTAGTGTGAGATTTTTCCAATGTTTTTAGGTAGGCACTTAGTGCTATGAATTTTCCTCTTATCATAGCTCTCGTTGTGTGTCAGTTTGGGTATGCTGTGTTTTCATTTTCATTGAATTCTAGAAGGTCTTTAAATTTTTTTCTTATTTTTGTCTTGACCCATTTTTTCATTTAGTAGAGAGTTGTTTGTTCAATTTCCATAAGTTCTGCTGTTGATGACGGCCAGCTTTCATCCATGCTGGTCTCGTAGAATGCAGGGAGTTATTTCAATTTTCTTGTATCTGTTGAGATTTCCTTTGTGTCTGAATATTCAATCAATTCTGGAAAAAGTTCCATGAGGTGCTGACAAGAAGGTATATTCTTTTGTGTTTGGGTGAAATGTAATGTGAATATCTTTTTGGTCCATTTGG
This sequence comes from Sigmodon hispidus, assembly GCA_004025045.1. Classification (NCBI taxonomy): domain Eukaryota; kingdom Metazoa; phylum Chordata; class Mammalia; order Rodentia; family Cricetidae; genus Sigmodon; species Sigmodon hispidus. The sequence continues at coordinate 74,655 of PVIH01006181.1, read as the reverse complement.
TTTTTTAACATCTGTTAGCTACAGTGTGTCTCTGTTTAGTTTTTGTCTGGATGCCCTATCTAGTTGGTTGAGAGTGGGTTACTAAAGTCTGACACTATCAGTGTTTGAGGGTCAATATGTGATTTACACTGTGGTAGTGTTTCTTTTACAAACTTGGACACTCTTGTGTTTGGGGGATAGATAGTAAGAATTTAAATGCCATCTTGGTAGATGTAGTGTCTTCCTTTTCTTTAAGTTAGTTTCAGTTTGAAGTCTATTTTGTTAGATATTAAATGGCTACACCAGCTTGCTTATTAGGTCTATTTTCTTAGAATATCGTTTTCCAACCCTTCATCCTGAGGTAATGTCTATCCTTGATTTTGGAGTGTGTTTCTTGTACGCGGCAGAAGGATGAGTGCTGTTTTCTTTCATTCTGTTAGTCTTTGCCTTTTTATTAGGTCATTGAGATCATTGACATTGAAAGATATCAATTTGATCAGTGAGTGTTCACTCCTGTTATTGTGTCAGATTATTGTTGCTATTGTTGGTGTCTGCATGTTGTTGGTGTCTCTGTATGTGTGTGTTCTTCCCTTCTTTTGGTTTTGCTGGTGTGGGATTATTTATTCCCTGTGTTCTAATGAGTATAGTTAACCCCTTTGGATTGAGATTTTCTTTCTAGCACTTTCTGTATGGATGGATTTGTAGATAGATATTGTTTAAATATGACTTTATCATAGAATCTCTTATTTTCTCCATGTATGGTGGTTGAAAGTTTTGCCAGGTATGGTAGTCTGGGTTGACATTTTTTAGAATCTGCAGCACTTATCCAGGCCCTTCTAGCTTGTGCAGTCTCCATTGAGAAGTTGGACTTGGTTCTGATAGGTCTGCTTTTATATGTTATTTGCTCTTTTTTCTTGGCAGCTTTTAATTTTTTTTTTTTTTGTTCTACATGTTTGGTGTTTTGCTTAGTATGTGATGAGGAGTCTTTTTTTCTGGTCCAATCTACTTGGTGTTCTGTGTGCTTCTTGTACCTGTATAGTCATCTCCTTCTTTAGGTTAGGAAAATTTTCTTCCATGATTTTGTTTAAAATATTTTCTGGAACTTGGACTGTGAGAAGCATTGTGTTCTCACCATGGTCTTGTCCTTTTCTCCCTGAAGAGCTGACTGTGAGTGCAGCAGAAATGGCTGCATCTGTTTTCGTTAATCTCCTTTGTCATTTCAGCAAGGGCATGTGCTTAAAGTGTTTATTTGCTTTTTAAAGAATCAAGTTTTTCTTTTAAAGTATTTACTTTGGCATGCTGGTTAGCTTTTGTCAAATTGACACTAGTTAGGAAGAGGGAACCTCAGCTGAGAAAATGTCCTCTGCTTGGCCTGTAGGCAAGTCTCTGGAGCATTTTCTTGGCTAATGAATGATGTAGGTGGGCCCAGCTCACTGTGGATGGTGTCACCCATCGGCAGGTGGCTTTGAGCTGTATAAAGAAGCAAGCTGAGCAGCCATGGAGGGAAAGTCAGTAAGCAGCTCTCCTCCTCCTCCTCCTCTTTCTCCTCTGTGTTTCCTCCATTTCCTTCCTTGAGCTCCTGCCCTGGCTTCCTTTGGTGATAGACTATTAAGTCTGTAAAGGAAAACAAACCCTTCCCTTCCTAAGATGCTTTTGGTCATTCGTTTTTATCACAGCAATAGGAAGCAGACTAGTGCACTTGGGCTGGAAAGATGGTTTAGTAAACCCAAGTTTGGGTCCTAGAGCCCAAGTCAGGCAATTCACAGGAACATGTAACTCCAGTCCAGGAGATTCAGTGCTCTCTTCTTGACTCAGCAGGAATTCTCTGTCTCTCTGTCTCTGTCTCTGTCTCTGTCTCTCTCTTTCACACACACACAGGGCAGGGGGATAGTGAGAGAGTGTATTGAGGAAGCTGAGTAGTACTATGGTCTGCCATTTGCAAGCTGGTACCTAGAGCATCTATAATAAAGTTCCAGTCCTGATTTAAAGCTCTGAGTACCAATGAAGCTGAGATTGGGTGGCAGGAGAAGATGATGGCTCAGCACTCATCTTTTCTCAGTCTGTGGTTCCAATGTGAGCTTCTTTCTGAAACACTCTTATAGTTTACCTAGAAATAACATTTAACTAGCATTTTGGTTAATGTTTAACCCTTTTCTTTTAGTTCAAGTTGGCACATAAAACTAACCATCTCAGAAGGACTATTTTTACTCTTAAATGCTTCATTCAATGAGAAAACCAATTAAGAATGTATACATGTGGGAACTTGGGATGGTAGTAACACAGGATGCATTTTTTTTCTCTCCCAAATCCAAGGTCTCACATAGTCTAGGCTGATCTCTAACTTTTTTTTTTTATGTAGCCTAGGATGACCTTGAATTTCATATCCTCTTTTCTCTACCTCACAAGTGCTGGATTTACAGGCATGCACTAGCCTGCTTGATATATGTAGTGCTGGGGATTGAATCCAGGACCTCCTATGTGCTAGGCTTCTGTTCATGATACTTCATTTGTTAAGATGTTTTGGAGTATAGTCACAGATATTTCAACACTTAAACCTCTCTTTATTTGCTATTTACTAAAATGTACTTCCTGATGTCATATCAAACATTTTATTTCTTAACAATACCAGTTGAGCTTTCTTGTAAATGTTTTAAAGAAAGAAATAAGATTAAACCTTTAGATACTAGAATATCTAAAATGCAAAAAGCCAATCATTTCAACTGTAGCCAGGAAATTTAGGTCCTGCGGTGTAGTGGTTTGAACAAGATGTCTCCATAGTCTTAGACATTTGGAATCTTGGTCCCCATTTAGTAGCTTGTGGAGGCCTAGGAGGTGTGGCATCGATGGAGGAAGTGTGTCACTAGAGGTGGGCTTGGAGACCTAAAGACACCCACCATTCCCAGTTCACCCTCTCAGCTTCATGCTTGCCCTTAGCTTCTTGCTTCTGTTACTATGCCTTTGCTCTGCCATCATGGACTTTAACACACTGCAGCCATAAACCCGAATAAACTCCTTCTTCTATACCAGTGGTTCTCAACCTTCCTGAGGCTGCGACCCTTTAATACAGTTCCTCATGTCGTGGTGACCCCAACTTTAAAATTATTTTCATTGCTATTTTATAACTGTTATTTTGCTACTCTTAGGAATCATAATGCAAATATCAGATATGCAGAATATTTGATATGCGACTCAAAGGGGTCTTGACCTACAGATTGAGAACTGCTGTTCTATATGCTGTCTTAGTTATGTGTTTTTTTTAAAATCATATCAATTGAAAAGTAACTAACACATGTGGGTAGGAGCATAAAGGGTTATGACTGTTTTGGAGACTACGTTGTATGTGTACACTCTTTTGCTTAACAGTTTCATTGTTATATAACCAACTGAATGCTCAGAGTAGTGGAAATTTTAATTTTCCAAAAGAAGTCACTCAATATCTCTCAAGATGTTTCAGCAGGTAAAGATTCTTGCCCCTAAGCTTGATGAGCTGAGTTTGATCTCTGGGATTCCTGCAGTGGCAGAAAAGTACTAACTCCTGCAAGTTAGATTCTGACCTGTGCTATGGCACGTATGCCTGCATACATATACAGAATAAATAAATGTTCAAAAACAAAAATATAGTCACAGGATGGATATCCTAAAATAATGAGGGTGAATAAACTATTGTAGAAACAATAGGAATTGACGTACTAAAACTAATACTGAGTAAAGGAAGTCAGAGGAAGGGGTAAAGATGTAGCTCCGTGGTAAAGCATTTACCTAACATGCTCAAGGTACTGGATTCGATCACCAGATGAAACAAAAACAAAACAACAACAAACTATGAAGTGTTTTAGTTTCTGTTTGATTGCCATGGCCAACATTCTTGATGGAAACAAGAGAGCAAGGTTGCCAAGTGTTCCGCCCCTGTGGTTGGTCAGCATGCTGTGTTTGGGGCAGAGTGTATGGTAGAGGAAAGCTGTGCTGTACTTTTCTACAGGCAGGAAGCAGAGAAAAGGACAGCACTGGTTTTCTTTTTTCTTTTTTCTTTTTTTTTTTTTTTTTTTTGCCGTGTCCCAGATTCTTTATTGAAGCTTTTATAAACATTATGCAATACTTTGGGCTTTCTTTTTTCTGTAGATAATATTTTTGTTCTTACTTACAGGTGAATTCACTAAGCCTTAAATAAATTAACACTTTGACTCAGGGTAACATGGCTTTCATTTGGTGGAACCAAGTCTTGAATTTCCATATGGATATGTCTCTCTAAAGCCTGAGTCATCTTGAATTTTCTTTTTTTTTTCTTCTTTATTTATTTTGTATTTATCAAGAAAAACAGTAAATTGAATTTAAAATGCTGATAAGTTAACAATAACTATAAAGAAAATAAAAATCATAAACATGACTTATCAAGGGTGATAATGCAAATAATTTGCTACACATAAAGTTACTTTGTGTTCAGCTTTCCCTCTGAATTTTTTTTCTATCCCTGTATATCCTTATCCAAGGTCCCTTCCCTCCTCCCGCCACATCAGGTCATTTTTTCTTCCCCACAACTCCCCATCCCCTTCCTGGGCAGGCAGCAGACAGTCCCATGGTCCCACTGATCCAATAATGCTTAGTTCAGTCTCCACTCCTGACAAATCCAGTTTTGTCCCCCCCCCCTCAAGAGTGAGTCAAGTGTTCCTATAGGTGGAGTGGGATCCACAGAATCAGTCCAGGGTGTTTCTGATCCCAAGCTGTTCAGTGGTTGTGGTTTGCAGCTTGGGCATGCTTGGATTTTTTCTTGTTTGTTTGTTTAGAGACCACTTAATGAGTGAGTACATCCCCTGCTTATCTTTCTGAGTTTATGATACCTCGCTCAGGAGGATATTCTCCAAATCCATCCATTTGCCTGCAAATTTTAGGATATCATTTTTTCTTACTGCTGAGTAGTATTCCATTGTGTAGATGTACCACAGTTTGTTAATCCATTCTTCAGTTGAGGGACATCTAGGTTGTTTCCAGGTTCTTGCTATTACAAATAATGCTGCTATGAACATAGTT
>PVIH01006181.1:0-69551 GCA_004025045.1 Sigmodon hispidus | reverse complement strand
TAGTGTTCCCTTTGATCCGCATCCTCTCCAGCATAGGCTATCATCTGAAAAGGACAGTACTGGTTTTCAACTGGCTTTCTTTTTTATGTTGTGTGAGGTCCAAGCTTGCAGTGTTGTACCTGCATCGAGAATGTGACTTCCCCAGTGAATTCATCCTCTCTGGAACTGTTTATAGTTATAGCCCAATATGTCTCACCAGTCATGTAAGTGATTCTAAATTCAGTCAAATTGACTGAAGACTAATCACCTTACCAAGTAAAACCACACATTATGCAGAATCAGCAACAAGAAAGCCAGTATGTAATTTTAGGAGTCAAGAAATGGCTCACTGGAGTCATGGTAGGCAGGAGGGAGCAGCACCTGACTGGGAGAGGGGAGGGCTGGCTGGCACTGCTCTGTATTTGTATGATGTTTACATGGATGTGCTCACTAGTGGAAACTCATCAAATAACATCCTATTCTTTTGTTTTCACTTTTGTATTTTTCTATTTTTGTCAGTTTTCAATACATATTTTATTTGTTGACTTTTGCATACTATAATTCAATAGATATTTCACTTATTTAAGGGGATAACTCTTATGCTGTGTTTACCTGCTGGTGCTATTGATCACAAAATAATTGGCTAAAATAGCTTACATTTCCTTATGCTTGCATTAAATTACTTTTAATAACAGATGAAAAAATTGAAACAAATTGGAGGGTACAAGACAAAGCAATTTGGTGAAATGACCTTTTAATTAGAGGAATTGATTAAGATTATGTCTAGATTGGAAGCAAGATAAGATGAAAAGCAGTAATGTGTACAAAAATATCTAGTTTATTTAAGAATGTGTTAAAATCTCAGTATTGGTGAGTTTAAGAAAGATGGATAACACCCTTTCACAAAAGACAGAAGAACAAATAATTCCAAGCAATCTTGTTAAGACAATAGACTTGTGCAGTCCCCCAGTCTGTAATGACGATTTGATGTATACTGCATATAATACTTACCAATGGAATAAATATTTGCTATACAAGATAAAGTGCACCAAGTCAAAGTGAATGAGATATCAACTTTGTTTTAAATTAATCCTAAGAAATTTGAGGGAAGGATAATTAGCAATTAGACTCAATGGTGTGGGAAAAATATGACAGAGCCAAAATAAGCAAGTGATAAAATAAATGACAGCGAGCACTTCCCCCAAATAATAACCTGCATGTGTGGCTTTCTGCAAAGACAAAGCAAGGCAACAAAAACCCCCAGACACTGCGTTTATAGATTCAAGTCTTGAAGCCTTAAAAACCAGGTATAAGGTCATAAACATGTATAAAATGTGGTTGAAAAAATGTTTTTTTATACCAAACAATTGATGGAAGAATTATGCAGAAATTAAAGAAGAGAGAGCACTAGAGAATTCTTTTCAGGCCTCTCAGAAATACACACACACACACACACACACACACACACACACACACACACACACACAAGCTGAGCATGTTTGAAATAAGTGAGAAGGTGCTTTTGGTTTCTGAGATATTTTCCAGCCCCAGAAATAAGCTTTGAGTGTCTGGGGAGAGAGCTCAGTTGGTTTGCAAACATGAAAACCCAAGCTACACCTCTAGAGTTAACATGAAATAAAAAAATAAAAATCTGGGTGCAGTGGCATGTGCTTGTAATTCCAGCATTGGGAAGGCAGAGATAGGCAGATCTTAGAGGTTAGATGGCCACCAGCCCTGCCAACTTGGCCAATTGCAGGCCAGTAAGAGAACCTGTCTCAAAAATGAAAAAGGTTGACAGTGCCTGAGTAATAACATTTGAGGTTGGCCTCTTCTCTGCATGCATATATGTACATACACCTGTACCTTGACATATAGCACACACACACACACACACACACACACACACACACAGAGAGAGAGAGAGAGAGAGAGAGAGAGAGAGAGAGAGAGAGAGCTTTAAAGACGAATCAAATCAACTCAATGTGAGGACCCTGGTTGACTTTGAACTTAGGACATGATTATTTTTATTGTCTTGATTTATGTGTATTCACTTGTATTATGTGTATTCACTTGAACACACATACACTCATCCCCACGTGAAGTAGGGCAATGTTGTCACAGGGAAAGATCTAAAAAGGTTAGGTATGGGAAAACTGAACTGCAATCTGCATTGTATGTCTGCTGAGGCTTAGTTCACATGCTCAGTGCTAAACTGCACAGTATTTGTGTATAACTCACCCCCCCATATATGAAATCACCTCTAGAATACTTGTAGCACCTAAATCAATGTCAAGGCTATGCACATAGCTCTTAAGCTGCATTGTTTAGTGAATAATAGCAATAAAAAGCCTGTGCATGTTCATTACAGATGTGATCATTGCAGGCTCTCAAGGTATTTTTTCCATCCACGGTTGGTTGAATCCACCACACAGGAGCTATAGAATCAGAAAGCCAATTACACTTTATCAATTTTCCTACCATTGACCCTGGATGGGTAGCAGGCAATGGCCAATATCTCAAAATTCAGGAGAAGTTCAAACATATTTTTCAATATGATCAAATGGGAGGTTTCTCCAGGTCAGACACATGACTTTAAACAAAACCTTCTCTGCTTTTCTAACTTTAATTAAAATAAAATAAGTCTGAGAGAGGACTCTCATAAAACAATCACAAAGCAAATATCACAAGGGAAGGTGCCAAGTTTGAAATGCTTTTTATTTGTTTAAAGGAGAATTACATTTTATAGTGTATATCTACTCGGACTTCCAAAGACTCAAGTGTTTTAATGTGCTTAAATCAAATGAATCTTTATTTTTTGAAAACAGATCTTATAAAATAAATAATAAACAATGACTATTTTTTAATGTGTATGGGTGTTTTGCCTGCATATATATGTATACCATGTGTGTGCCTGGTGCCCATGGAGGCCAGAAGGGAGTGTCAGATCTTCTGGAACTGGAGTTACTGATGGTTGTGCACTGCCATGTGGGTGCTGGGAATTGAACCTGGATCTTCTGGAAGAGCATCTGATATTCTTATACTCTGATCCATCTCTCTAGATCTTGATATGTAGCTCCAACTGGCCTTGAACTTGGGATCCTCCTATTTCTAAGTACTGGAATTACAGATGTGTTCTACCATACCAGGCTTTTATACCATACCTTTATATGAGATCTTTCTTTCTTTCTTTCTTTCTTTCTTTCTTTCTTTTTTCCTTCCTTCCTTCCTTCCTCTCTCTCCTTCCCTCCCCCCCCTCTTTTTTTGGAGACATGGTATCTCTATGTTGCCATATCCTGGAACTTGCTCTGTAGACCAGGCTGGTCTCAGACTCACAGATATCAGCCTGCTTCTGCCTCATGAGTTCTGGGATCAAAGGCATGTGTCACCACCACCTGGCTATGAAAGAATTCTTTTATTTTTTAATTTTTTGGAAAGAATTCTTAATGCTGTGACTAGGTTTTTATTTATTTATTTTTGTTTCTTTAATAAATATTCTATATTATAAACAGGTAGTAATTTTAAATGCAGACTCTTTCAGCTTCTACACAGATTGTGACAGCTAGTTTTATCCTAACCTGACACAAGCTAGAGTCATCTGAGAAGAGAGATTCTCAATTGAGTAAATGCCTCCCTAAGGTCAGGTGGTGGGCAGGCCTATAGGGTATTCTCTTTATTAGCAATTGTTGGGGGAGGGCCCAACTCCGGCCTGCTGGTATTGAGTTTTATAAGAAAGCAAGCCATGGAGAGTAAGCCAGTTAGTACCTTGTCCATGGTCTCTGCATTAGCTCCTGATTGCTACCCGGTTTGAGTTTCTGCCTTGGCAGAAGTTCTACTTAGTTTTCTCAGTGGACTGTGACTTGGGATATGTAACCCAAATAAACTCTTTCATTTCCAGGTTGCTTTGGGTTGTGGCATTTAACCACAGAAATAGTAACCCTGACTAAGATATAGACGAAGAAAATGCATTCATATAAAAAAGTTTGGATCTAACTAAATAAGTTTAGAGCCCTATACCTGTGTGCAAAACTAGATTGATATTGTGCTAGCCATGCACCTTACAGCAAATGTCAAGACATCTGATTTTCAGTTGAAGAGCACTGTGTTCTCGATAAAACAGTCATCTGTATAAACTGTACGTTGTTTCTGAAAATTTTATATTGTCTTGTTAATTTGGTGTCTGCTGTTCAAAAAACAAAACAAAAAAACCCAACCAACCAAACAAACAAAAACCAAGGAAAGCTGAAGGAAGAAAAAGTTGGCACAACGCTGGGCTACATCCTAAGTGGGGAACTGTTAGGAGGCACAAAAAGGTGTCCCCCAAAGGAATGGCAGTATTTTAATGGATTTTTAAGTACAAAAGGAGGTTTATTAATATAGAATATTATTATACATCTAATTGAGAAGAGATGATTAAAGTGATATGTGAGAGCTAAATAAGGTTTTGATTGAATTTAGCTCATTAGGTGTGAAGGGACTGTTTAGAAGCCCAGTCCTATCATGGACTGACCAAGCAAAGCAAAGCTTGGAGAGGGATTAGCCCATGGCAGGTGCAGGCCACTGGAACAATTCCAGGTACAGTTTTCTCTCTAAACATCATTTATCAATAAAATGCCCATTTTATGCCCACTTCCCTAATTTATTTTTGAGACTTTCTTAACAGAGTAAAAGAAATATATCCAGATGATTTTAGAAGAATGAAAGGCCTGATGGCCCTTTGAGCATCAGGGACTCTCCCATGAACACTAAGCCTTCAAGTCTTAGTCACCGGGGTAGCTGGTATCTGTGGAGCTACTTTTTGCCCAGAAATTGCAGCATCTCTTCTTGTAGAGCTCAGAGATAGTCTGAGAACATCACTGGGTACTGGCAATTATTCTAGTGTGGACTGGCAGTAGAACCCTTGACAAAGTGTTCCTGACAGCCAGCACTTGTGAACTGTATGGTACACATGTCCAGAATCCACCTGTAGAATTGTGTTGAACTCCTGGTGTCTTGGGTTGGGGTCAGGGGTGGACTGCTGCCCATAAGAGGCCAGGTCACATGAACAACTGGTTCAGAGCCAAATGATCCTGTACTGAATTTTTGCCTCTGCAAAGGCCTAGTGATTTAGCTGAATTTTATATATAGCATATGCCATATAAAATTACCAACAATTGTCCTTCCAGACAAACACAGAAGTGTCAAGTATAAATCTCCTTGAATTCATTGAGATATTTCTTTGTGCAGAACCTTAACAGCATTAACTATTTATTTTTTGTTACCCAATTTAAAAACTGGGACTGAAGATCATTCAAGATAGTGGTTGATAACTCTTATAAACCCAACAATTAACAATTTCTTTGAAAACACTATTAGTCATGATATGCATTTTTAATTTTTAGCTTTTCCAATTTTCCTAGCCTTCTATGTAAATATTAGTCCTGGCATCAATTTTTTTTTCTAGTTTGTAAAAGGCTATGGCACCTCACACTACCCAGGCAAAGGGCGGGTGAGTGCCGCAGCCAAGGAGATCTGTAGTACAGTTAGCTGGAAATTAAGGTCCTGTGGAGAGAAGCTTATAAGATTTTTACAAGGGTTAATGAGCATAGTGTGTGTTCATTAGATGAGTTAGCTTGAGTACAATGTCCTAGGAGGCAAAGAACATTCAGGGTTGTAGTCTCAAATTAAATAAAAACCACAAACAGAAAAGATTAGAGAGAGCTGTAGACAAAACAAAACAGAAAACAAACATCTCTGTTACATACATTATAAGTTACAGCCAACAGGAAATAGTTTTATTTATGTCACTAGTAATTGAAAGTGACCCTAATGTTTCCTACTATTTCGACAGTTCTTTACTACCAGAGGACCAAAAAGGGAGCTCTCATCATGAAAGAAGTCTTCTTCTTTCAGCACCTAAAACATGTCCTGACTCTGTGAGCTAAAAAATAAATCTAAAGCCGAAGAGCCAGGAGTGGTGGTGAGTGCCTGTAATCTCAGCACTTGGGAGGTGGAGGCAGGAGGATCGGGAACCCAAGGCCACCCTCAGCTTTGTAGCAAGGTCAAGGTCAACCTCTGGATACACAGATTCTGTCTTAAAACCCAAACCAGAAAAGCTAGTTTGTGCAATATGTGTGTGTATGTGTATGTATGTATGAGAGAGAGGGAGAGGGAGAGAGAGAATGTGCAGGTATGTGTACAATACATAAAGAATAACATCTTTGCATGAACCATATAAAGGGAGACAGAGATGGACTGAAAAACATGGGTTGCTGATCTGTCTGAAATAATCTGATGGACCAGGCAAGGCTTCTTTGAGCAGGGAACTTTGGAACCAACATCTAAATAAAACAAGGAAGACAGCCACGTGGAAGTCTGGGTCCTTTCATGTAAATGGAAAGCAAAACAAGCCTTATTTCCGGTGATTAATGGGAAGAGCCTGTCTGCAGTGTTCCCAGAGAGCAGGAGAGGAGAGAGGTGCCCACCACCTCAGGCTTTATTCTCCTGTCATGGGAAGCCATGAGGGTTAATCATGCATACATTTGGCTAGTGTCTGGAGCTGGGTGTTGGGTCAGATGCAGTCAGTCTTGGTGCTGTGAATGAGTTTTTCAGATATAAATCATGTTGAAATCAACAGAATTATAGTAACACAGGCTATCTTCTTGAATGTATGTGTGCTTCATTCACTCAGTCAAAGGCCTTTAGAGAACAGAGTGAGGTCCTTGAAACAGGAAGGTATTCAGCTTTAAGACCATAGTTCAGGCACTGGAGAGATGGCTCAGTGGTTAAGGGCACTGACTTTTCTTCTGGAGGACCTGAGTTCAATTCCCAGCATCCACATGGCAGCTAACAACTGTCTGTAATTCCAAGATCTGACACCCTTACACAATTATATATGCAGACAAAACACCAATTCACATAAAAATAAATAAATATATATATTTTTTAAAAAGATCGTAGTTCAAAAATTCTGCCTTAGTTTCAGTCTTTGAAAGAAAGACTATAATAACAGTTGCCAATATCACCAGCCTTCAGTATGTCCTAAAGATCTTGAATGTGCCTGCCTCCATAAAGTTATGAACCAGTTTCTTGAAGTAAACCTTTGTTTCTCTAATTTACCGGTTCTGTTTGTGGAAGGCCCTTGACTAACACCAAAGCTATCCTACTGGTTTGGTCCCTGCATAAGATGATTTGCTTTACATTTTAAAGAAGACCAGTCTGGTTGGCTACAGCATTGATGAAAAGAGAAGGGAGGGAGATGGGCTAGAAGGATTCAGGTCCTGACATGGACCCAGTGGTTGCTTTGAAATGAATGCTTCGGAAGGTGCTTGATTTGGGCAATACTGTGGAGGAGTTGCAAACTGATCAGGTGAAGGATGTTGTGATTGTTATTCTCAGTTGTTATCTTGGGACATCCCTGTGAGGGATAAGCTTGATCAGGTTATTTGAAGAGAAAAGACTCCCTCTGTGGATGGGACCTGGGCATCAAATGGAGAAAGGGTGCTGAATACTGATGTCTGCTATTCTCTATTTCTTGTCATTTTTCTTGCTTGGTGACCAGCTGCCTTCAGTATCTGACACTATGGCTTTCCAGACACAAAGGACTGTAACCTAGGACCACAAGTTTAAGAATAAAATGTTTCCTTGAGTTGTTTCTGTCAGGGTATTATCACAGCAACAGGAAGAGGAATTCTCACAGATGTGAAGCAGACAGATAGCTCAAGGCTGCAGTTTGGGACTTGAGAAGCTTTGTGAATGATGAGCTATTTATAAAGACAGTTCTGGAAGCCTGCACTAAGTGCAGGTGTGCTGAGGTGGGAAAACAAGAGGAAGACAGAGTGCATTGAAGGGTGCTTTACAATTAATTCTGAATGCATTAATTTCATTTGGCCCATCTGCTATGTAAATGGAGATATCTGGTATCAAGACAGGCCATGGTTGGCCACTAGCATCTAGTGAGCAATCAGAGTTTGAGGAATTTGTTGGGAGGAACTGTGCACTGGTAGTTAAGAGCACAGAGCTAGAATATCTGGATTCAAATTCTAACTTCACTCTTCACAGAAGGAACTTTACTGTTACAGTCATTTGTGAAAAACACAGATGTTATTAAGCATATCTTATGGGAGGTGTAGGGATGGAACTAGTTAATGTACCTAAGGTGGTGGAATTACAGAAGGATGTCAGAATAAAATAAAAAAATATCAAGGGATAGATAGATGGACAGATTGCAAAACATTATTGAATCAGGGCCTTACAAACTTTCACCAGAAACTAAGTGGAGAAGTGGAGGCGGCTGGCTGGAGTTCACAGTAGAGAGTGTAGAGCTCAGCATCCTCTTGGATGAAGCTTCCAGGTAAAAGAACAAAAGACATCAGACAGGAAACTAGATACTCACAACATCCAGCAGAAACCTACTGGGAAGGGGAGGTGATCTGCTGTAGCTCACAATTGTGATTTCTCTGCTGTGGTACTTTGCTCTTGTACTCTGTAAATATTGGTTTAATAAAATGCTGATTGAACAGAAGCTAGACAGGAAGTAGAGATGGGACAACCAAACTAGGAGAATTTTGGGAAATAGAAGAGCAGAGAGGAAGATGCCAGCCAGATAGAGAGGAAGGCAGATGATAATGCTGCACTGAAAAAAGGTACCAAGCCATGGGACAAAACATGAATAAGAAATATGAGTTAACTTAAAATATTAGGGTTAGATAGTAAGATGCCTGAGCCATAGGCCAGACAGCTTGTAATTAGCATAAGTCTCTGTATGTTTATTTGGGGCTAAGCAGCTGCAGGACTGTGGGTCTGGACCGCAGAGCTTAGACCGGGCCAAGAAACATCTGACTACATTTCTCTCCATAGATGAGTGTCTCATGGTGGAACTTTGGGCTTATCTTTTCCATTGTAGGTACCCATATTACAGTATAAATAGTAGCTATATAGACTGGAAATGGCTTACCATCCAGTTGTTCTCAAGGATATATTTTGGGGGGGGGGCTGTTTTGCTCATCTCTTTCTTCTCTTTCTTTCTATAGAGTTGAAGGATACAGGTAGCCCATCCCCAGACAAAGGCCTTTGGAGGACACTTGGAGAGAAATGTGCCTGGGTCTGAGATAGAATTGGTGCAGACTTGCTTTCATAACCATCTTTTCAGTGGGCCCAAATAACACACAATAATTTACCAATGTAACATACACTACAAAAGGTGATTTTACAATCAGAGTTGGAGTTTAAATTTTCTGGTCCATTCTGTCAATTGTCCAATGGAAGCAGGAGTCTGGAATATTTTTCAAGTTTACCTACCCTGAGTGGTTTCTTTTGATTGTTACTCAAAGAGAAAGCAAGCCCTTTCTGGTGCAGAAAGCCTGATGGCACACTCTTCTTGCAATTGTAATCCTAGGGCAACTGCTCTGCTTTGTCTTGCATCACAGGACTCATTGACCTCTCATAAGCAGTGCCAGGCTACTCACTCACTTCTGCGTTGTCTGTCTGCTCTGGGTAGACAGCTCCAGAAAGATAGGCATTTTGACTATGTTGCTTAAGGCACCTGCTTCTGTATGTACATGAGACTTGGATGGTATTTCTTAATACCTACTTTTTTCCTTCTTTTCTTTTTAGTATTTTTCCATGCAAAGCCATGCCAGAAGGAATTTCTGGGTCTTTCTGAGGTGTGCGAGGCTGATTTTTATCAAGACAATCCTCATCATTGAAATGGATGTTCATAGAAAGCCTCTGATGGCAGTTTCAATTCTGACTTTGGGGAAGTCAATTCTGGGATTGACACATGGTCTTCTGAAAGTGATGATACCTGCACTCTGTTTGTTACCCACATCCCGTCCCTGTGAGTCTATGGGTGGGCACTGTCCCGCTCAATTGCAGATTCTGATCACAGACTTTTTTTTTTCTTCAGCAAAGCTTGTTGATGAGAGGCATTAAAGGCAGTGCAGGGTGGAAGTTGATACATGGCCTAGTCAATCTATGACTTATGAAACCTATTGCAAGTCCAAGGCACTGTATTGATTCTGCAGAATGGACTGGAAACTGACCTTCATCTCACCGAACCCTCTAACCAGCTCCTGTTCTGTTTATTCCCAATAGAGCACTCGCATCCTGCAGCTTCATTCTAAAATCATTAACTTTTATTTCCTTTTACATTCCATCATGATTCTTTACCATACGTATGGAGAGTGGACAAATTGATGTCTTTATCTAGCACAAAAGCTTTGGTCCTGTTTCTATGTCAGCTTTTCAGAGGCAGTTAATTTTTATCTGCATGATGTTAGCACACAGGAGTGATTTCTTTGGAAATGTGAACATTGTAGCAAAATGAAGCTTGTTTGAGCCTTACCTTTCTTGTGCTATTACAATACTTAGTGAATTTTATTGCAAGTAGTATTTTAATAATCTGTTCTAATTATAAATGATTAGGCTATTCTTAATCTTAGGACCACTGTCTAATTTCTCATTGTGGTGGTACCAGCCAGCGAGCGCATCATGGCTACATGGGTGAGTGTTCAGTAAAGGATGGTAGAAGCAAGTTAAATATTCATTCCAGAGGCTATCTGGGAAGGAGCTCACAGGTCTTGCTTTTATCTATAGGCTGAGTGATAGGCTGAAATAAGACTTGCCTCATCAGCCATGCCCTTTGTTCTTGAAATGCAGGCATGGAGTAGACTTCCAGACATCACCTGGAAAAAAAAAAAAAAAAAAAAAAAAAAAAAGAAGAGAAAAAAAAAACAAAACCAAACCCGTTCCTGGATGAGGTTATGATCCACTCAGTATGCTTCCAAATTCCAAGCAGGTTTTAGATTACTGGAGGGCTGGTCATTATGTTTTTTAATTATAATTTAAAAATTTATATTCTAAATTGTAGGTGCAATTTAAAATTTTTTATATTAAAATTCTGAAATTGTAGAACATTCTAGCTGGAAGGAAGCTCATCATTTCCTTCTACTAGAGAAGGCCTATTATGTGGATAAGTAGGGAGAGGCATCTGAAAGCTTTTAGAATTTGTTTAGGCCAGAGGCTCTGGTGCCTCTGGAAAGGAAGATCAGGCCTTCTGGGCTCCATCACAGTTTTAGGGGTTGGTTTGGAGGTTTTTACTGTGGGCTTTTTTTTTCTATTTGAAGCCAAACATTGCAAATGAACTTTAATTCTTTGTCAGAGATGATTTCATATTCTCACAGAAGCTGTTCCAGTAGGGATATGGCTCTGTATGTCTGAGAAAATAACACACTGATTATTATTATTGTTATTATTTTTATTAATGTGTGTGTGATGTTACTTGCTGGTTCTAGAACATGGTTCATAGCTCAGAACTCAATATCATGTGCTGTTCTAGAACTCAATCCTTCAAGCAAAACAGCCACCATCATTGCCTCATTGACTGTACCTGCATGCAAAAAGTCTATAGAATCAGGCCCATTGACTATTGGCATTTCCTCATAGAAGGTGTAGGGGTGTGTGTGTGTGTGTGTGTGTGTGTGTGTGTGTGTGTTAGTTAGTTAGTGGATTCTCACCTGAAATCCAAGTTGTTCATTACATCTTTTTGCATGCAATTGGAATCTAATTGCATGCTGTGGGGTCTTGGGAGATGCTAGAGTATATAGGCAGGAGAAGGTTACCTGCAGAGGAGCACTATCTACTTGGCTCTGACAATGCCATCATCTATGCTATGTGAAGGCTTTTTAGAATGACAGCTTTGGGGGGTCACTCATATTCCTGCAGGCAGGAGCTTGCTGATGTGCCCAGACTGACTGGCCAGAAAACCCTGGATCATCCCACCTGTGCTTCCCAGTGCTGGGGTTACAGACTTAGGATATCATGTCTGGATTTTGCGTCAGTTCTAGAGATTCAGACTCAGGTCCTCATTCCTTCACAGCAAGCAATTTACTGACTGAGCTACCTCCATGTTCCTAGATTATATTTTTATTATTAATTATTTATTTAGACAGCATCTCACACTGTAACTCAGGTAGGCCTAGAACTTATGAGAACCCTCCTTTCTTGACCTCCTGTGTCTCAGTGTTGCAGGTGTGAGATGGTTTGAGTCACTGCCTTGGGCTTCTTCACTCAGAACTGTTCCTGTTAAGTTCAATTCCCCTGAGGGGAGAGAAAACTGAACCAAGCAACAAAAAAAACATAGACCAAAAAAAAAAAAAAAAAAAAAAAATCAAATAAACATCTCACCCCACCCCTAAAGGTAAAAGAAAGAAAATAATGAAAGTAAAACCTTTTAAAAGAATAATTATTCCTTCAAAATAAATGTCATTGCTCCTGTTTTGGCTCTATTGTGCCCTCATTGTTCCAGTCCTGACTGCTGGACCCATGATGTCAGGATGCATCATGAACAGAGGAAGGACTGTGGGTGGGGTGAGGACTCCCTTCCTCTGTCAGCACAGCATCAAATCTAGGCACAGATGCCATGGGAATAGTTTTTATTCGCAAACAGATAAATGACCTTAAACATAATATGCTAAATTAAAAGCACTAGGGAGGAAACAAAATCCAGAAGGAAAGGAGCAGTAATCGTGGTGACAGGAGGCTTCCTCAGTCAGCCGTGGGAACGTCTTATTTTAAACCGTTTCCAAGGTGGCAGGTTAAATAGCTCCATATGGAGCAGATGCGGGCAAAGACTCAAGCACTAGGCAAATGAGGCTGCAATCATGGAGATGAGGCACTTGCCCTCTTTACATGCCCTTCGCCATATGCAGATCGCTCTACAGTAACTGGTACACGCTGGACCCATTTTCTCTAACTGAATGGTCCCATTCATTTGCGTTTCTACCTCCAAAGACTTCAGACGTCAGAAAGGGTAGCCATTAGCTTCCCTCCTGAGTGTGGAAGTCAAAACATGGCCTGTGGTTTTAATAGCAGTTCAGGTTGTAGAAGACAAATGATAAAAATTGGTTAAATAATGTCTGTGTTTTGGATTTATAGAGGAACCTTTCATTCTCCCTACTCTTTTTTTTTAATATTCAAATATTCATTTTATTCATTAAAGTAGGTTTAAAATTTTTAAAAATTAAGTTTAAATATACGTGTGTGTGTGTGTGTGTGTGTGTGCACATACATGTCACTGTGTGAGCGAAGTCAGAGGACTGCTTACAAGATTCAGTTCTCTCCTACACACGGGGCCTGGGGACCAAACTCTGTCATCATTCTTGGGAGCAAGCATGTTTACCTGCAGATCCATCTCAACAAGCCTAGTATGTATGTATTATGCATGTATTTTATTTTATGCATATATGTATATATTCTTTAATCAAAGATGTTTTGAAATATTTTTCCTAGAAGCAATCAACACCAAGAGTTCTTACTTTTTTTTTTTTTTTTTTTTTTTAAAGAAAAACAACTTTGATTTTCTGCTAAAGCTGAATTCTAGGATATGAAGTGTGACTGTGGAATAGAGAGTGGAATTGATCCCTCTGGAGGATCTGCAGTGAGTGTGGTGTGGTTGATCTTTCAGGAGCAGAGTGTCAATTATATCACTCAAATATCCCTAGAATCTGAGAGGCTAAAAAGCCAGTGCAGGGGAAGCAACACCCTTATATAGTTCACAATAATTTTCTGTGAATGCTTGTGGGCAAAGAAAGCAGAAAAATGCATAATCCATAGACACAAAGGCCTTGTAATGGCATGGTAGGCAGAGTAATGACCTTACAGACCCCGGCTAGACCTCAGAACCAGTGAGTACCTCGCCTTTCATGTTAAAAGGAGCTTTGAAGCTTTGATTAAAGACAAGAAACTTGACCACATCTGATCATATCTATCCTTAGAAATGAATAACCTAGTTTAGGAAATAACTCAGTTTATGAAGTGCTTCCTAGGAAAGCACACGAGGACCCACGTTTGATTTCTAAAATCCATTTTTAAAAAACCATGTTTATCATCCCAGAGCTGGAGAAGTGGAGAGCAAAGGACTCTTGGGGCTGCTAGTCAGCCAGCCTGCTGTAATCCACAAGCCAGGTTCCAAAGACTCCTATCAAGTGGATGGCTCCTGGGGAATGACACCCGAGGTTGTCCTCTGTCCTCTACG
This sequence comes from Sigmodon hispidus, assembly GCA_004025045.1. Classification (NCBI taxonomy): domain Eukaryota; kingdom Metazoa; phylum Chordata; class Mammalia; order Rodentia; family Cricetidae; genus Sigmodon; species Sigmodon hispidus. Next base: position 55,561 of record PVIH01006181.1, on the reverse strand, counting down.
CACACATGAGGTGCATGTGCACTTGCATACACACATACCCATGCACATATGTGTAAACACACACACACACACACACACACACACACACGTATGCATGCATGCAAGAATATGTAGTGGGAAACAGTTTTTTATCTTGATCACATAGATGCCAAGTGAGTAAGAGAGATTCAAGTGTAAGAGAGACTTGTCATTCCACCCTTAGAGATGGAGAAAGGAGGTGACCATCCAAGGAATATTGATGCTCTAAAGAGCTGGAGACAAGAGGGCTCAGTCCCTAAGTTCTAGGAACAGAATTCCATTAATAATCCCTATTAGTAGGGGAAAGGATCCTCCCTGCCTTCACTGTAGGCTGGAGACACCTGCATTAGACTTTTGACTTACAATACTTTAGACCTCTTATTGTCAATAATTGTTTAGAACAATGGTTGTGGAATGAACATGAACAAGGAACTCATGTTTGGGTTGGGTCCATTTCTGGTCCTGGAATGTGAAGGCATATGAATAAGGCAGTGCTGTATCTCAAAACACTCAAGACTGTCAATGCAGGCAGTGGACAGGCTAGTTTAAACCTTGAATGAAAGGGCACATTTTAAGATGGGTCAGGGTTGTATTTATTATCATAGGATCTAACAGGCTTAGGAGGTATGGGATACAGTCTTTTGTTGAAGTATTAGATGCGCCCCCCCCCCCCCGATTTTGTTAGTGAACTAGTCCTCTCCTTTCTGGGTAAATGTCATATGTAAATACATCTATTGTAATCACTCAGAACTTGTTGAAGCAATCAATCATTTGTCTTAGAAGAGTGATGTGGCCAGCAATTAGGGCAAGTTCCTATCAGTTCAGCTTTTTCCTCCAAAGCTAATTGAAATTTTCGTGGACCTTTAAGCACGTGTGTGGATAGTTCGCTAGCCCCTCTCCTCTGTCCTTTGAACTCCTGAGTGTTTACTTGCCACTCTTCACTTGTGTTGGGTGTGTGTAGGGTCTTCCTGAGTGATTGAAACCCTCAGTATCCTCAAGACTCACCCAAAGATGCAACAAAGGAACCCAGAGATACTCTTGACTGGCTGCATTTGGCCACCTGGGTCCTTGCTGGAGTTTTATGCTGGAGCCCATGGATTCCCAGCTTTCCTCATGCTGTGGCCCTTTATAGTTTCTCAAGTTGTGGTGACCCCTCCAATCATAAAATTATTTTTTTGTTGCTACTTCATAACTGTATAAATATTTTTGGAGATAGATTTTTGCTAAAAAGGTCACAACCCAAAGGTTGAGAACTGCTGTGTAGTAAATGTTCCCTTCTTCAACAGGGGACTTTTTTTTTTTTTGTGGCAAGGTTTCTCTGTGTAGCCCTAGCTATCCTGGAACTCACTCTGTAGGCTAGGCTGGCCTCAAACTCACCGGGACCTACCTGCTTCTACCTCCCTAGTGCTGGGATTAAAGTCCTGTACCACCACCACCTGACTTTTTTTTTTTTTTAAAGAATATTATTTACCTAGGGAGGTAGGTTCTGAGAGTGTCCAAAAGTTACTCATCCACAGATGGACCTGGAGGAGTCCATCTTACAGTGACCCATCCTCCTCAGCAGGTATCAGCTGTGTTTTGAGTGTATGCTCCAGCCTGCCATACCTTTTCATTCTCAGCCCTTCTGTGGATGAGATTATGTTCCTGCTAAATTAACAGGTTGAGATGTTAATCCCCCGACATGGCTGTATTTGGAGACAGGGTCTTTAAGGAGGTAACTAGTATTAAATTTAGCAGAAGTCTGACCTCTTTCTCCTAAGTGTAGGCAAAAGCATCACTTCAAAGTTATGCACAGCTAAATGAATTCTTTTGATTCTTGCTTTCTGAATAATGGGGCTTATCAAACTCTTCATAAAGCACTCTGGTTCCTGGACCTAGCTCTAAAGAAGCCCAATAACTAAATAAAATTTAAATACCATTAGCACTTCCCATAATTATCACAAAGAGCCAGAGACGTTTTAAATGTCAACAAATCAAGTCAGCTGTTTTGTTCTGTTTAAGATTTCTACTGAGATGTTAACAGACAGAAAGCCAGTAAAAATACTCCACAAAATACATTTTTATTTTAATATTTTTAAATTTCATATTGCTTAGCTCAGGAGGATATGAATATAAGGGCATGTAAAGAGTATTTTATTAGCTTTTAGACTGAGAATCAGCTCTTCAAATTACCTAATTATACTTAACCTTGATGCTGTTGACATTCTGTAAAATCGCTACAGAATAGTTCACATGTGGCATGTGTGCGCTGGGGTTTAATCTGACATTCACTCTTTTCTAATGTCTGGGTAATTTGGAAACCGCTGTAAATATAATTGGCATGGGAATGCAAAATGTAATTCTTTTCTTAAATAACAACACTATACTCATATAAAGTATAAGAAGGCGCTGAGAAGAATGTATAGGGGAGTATTCTCAAATAGTAAAATGACTTCCTACATTTACTGTTAATTGTCCTTTATTATGGTCAGTGAAGGAAGAGGAGATGGTAAAGAGAAAACCTAGGTCTGTCTGAAAAAGACAGGAATTTGATTCATATGAGAAGAGAGTTAATTAGTTTTTACTTGGGCTGTAAACCTTCAGTTCCACTAAGAGAAGGTGAATAATGGAAAATACAATATTATTTGCGTGTGTATGTGTGCATATGTGGTGTGTGCATAAGAATGCTTGTTTGTGTGGGGTACACATGTGTTTGCTGGTGCATGTGTGTTCCTATGTGTGAAAGCTGAAGTTGCCATGGACTTCTTCCTGGACCACTCTCCACATCATTCATTTGGGCAGGGTCCCTGGCTAAGCCTTGAACTTGCTACTTCCTGCTACTTTAGCTACCAGCTTTTCTGTCTTCCTGCAGAGGTAGCCATTATTCCTGCTGGGCTTTTATGTGGGTTTTAGAGATATGAACCTCAGATCTTACACCCATGTGGCAAGTACTGTGTTTATTAAACCAATTCACAAGCTTCAAAAAATGTAACTATTTAAAAAAATTAACAAATGTTTACTAAACACATATTCCAGGCAACAATGACAGTTGAATTAAACCATGGCTGTGACAGTTTCTCTGCATAATCTCACAGAGTGGACTCTGCCAACATAAAAATGGAAAGTAAAATTTGCGGCCATTAAGAAGAATCTGAATAAACAAAGCATAAGTATCGATTTCTAATCATAAATGATTTGCAATCAGGAATTCTGAAGAGTTGCTTTATTACTTTGAAATTAGAAGATGCCCTAGGCTTCTGGGATTTAGGGCAAGAGTGGCTCATAGCTCATTGACAATCAAAGATTTATTGGTAATTGCTAAGAGGGATTTAAGGATTCTTTCCACACTACCAGAATGGTATATGAAGTAATACATATGCTAAATAGCTTGGTTTTATCCATTCCACAATGTTTATACTCACATTTTAAAAGATACGTTACATACTATCCTATAATTTTTTTTACTTATCAATGAAAAATGAAAACCACTGTATTTTAGGCTTTCCTTTGAAATGGAATCTTGTGTACCCTAGGCTAGCCCTGAACTCACTATTGAGCTGAGGATGACATTCTTTTCACATTTGGGGAAGACCTTGTGCATGTCCTTGACATGTATAGTCACAGACACAGTGGAGGATTCTGGCACAAATGAGTCTTTTTTGGAGTTCCCCACCACTCAAAATTCTCATTGTATGTACAGATTGGGGCCTGGAGGGTGTGTCTTTGGTTAAAAATTCCTCAAGAATTCAGAATTTGAAAGAGCAGTTGCATGGGACTCAGTCACTAGTATGATGGCCTAGGCCTCTCTGCTGTGAGCACATCTCAGAAAAGGATGAAGTGTATCTGTGGTTTAATCCTTCAGTGCCGCTAGGAGATGGTGTATAATGGAAAATACAATGTATGTGTGTTTTTTTGTATGTATGTGGCTGCACACTGTGTATGTTTGCATGTGTGTGTGGAGGCCTGATGTTGACATTGGGTGCCTTTCTCAATTGCTTCCACTTTCTCCTGAGTAGTTCTGGTCCTTGGAATGGGCTTCCTTGTTTAAATCTTCTCAGAGCTGAGTGGAAACTACTTCTGTCAGTTACTTTATTTCTCCTTGTGTGGAGAGATACATTTCAACTCTCACCCCCACCCTGCGACGAGCCTCATGGAGTCTTCTAGTTCCCCCAGCACAGAGTGACTTTAGTTTGGCAGCTTGCTCACTGCCTGTTTTATGACAGAAGCTCAGAGCTACTTAGAGCTCCTGTGGGTAAGGTAGGAAAATAGAGCTACAAGCATGCAGGGGTCACTGTCATTCTTGTAAGATTGCAGACCTCAGTCATCAGATGAATATTAGAACTTCTAAAAATACCTCTGCCTGGATGCTGCACAGGCCAATTAAATCACAATAGCTGGGGATGTGGTGCAGGCATTGGTATATCTTAAAGTCTTCACATGTGACTCTAATGTAAAGCTGGAGTTGCAAATTACTCATTTAATATGCCCAGACTACCCACACGAGTCACTGAAAGAGGTGATTAATTTTGAGGAAAACCAATAAAGAGATAACATAGCACTAACTCGGAACAAAACCCTCTCAGTAAAATAAAACAGAACAGCTAAACAACTGTATGCTCTTGGGGAAAAAAACTGAAGATGATAATTCACTAAAGAATGAAAAATTGAGAACATCATTAACTTTTTTTGTAGGAAAAAATTGACTTTTATTTTTATTTCTGTGTATGTTTTTGAGTATACACACCTGTGTTCAGGTGCTCACAGAGGCCTGAGGAGGGTGTGAGATTCCTTGGAACCAAGTTACAGGAGGTTGTGAGCTGCCCAAATGTGAGTCATGGGAATTTCAGTCCTTTAGCACCTCTTAACCCGGGGAGCCATCTCTCCAACCCCGATCACTGTTTTTGAAAATGAAACAGAAAGTAGCTTCAAACACAAACACACAAAATGGATATCATAAACAAAGAACCTCGATTAGGATGACCAAAGGAAAAGGAACAGAACAATAGAGGAGAGAGATAATGAGAAAATAAATCACGGGCCTTCGCTTGAGGGGAAGAGCGACTTAAATCTAAGCCTTAAAAAGGCTCCCTGGCGCCTGAACAGCGCCGGAGTTAAAGCAGAAGATAGAAGAATAGTATATCATGGGCTATTTAAGATAAGCACAGAACTCTAAGGATCCTGCACAGACTGAATGAACCATCATTCTCTAAGGAAAGAAAAAAACCATTACTTTGGAAAATGCAAGTTTCAGTTGCTAAAGAGTATACTAGTATGTTCTACATTACTAATCTAGAGACTATGAAATGAGGGGTTATTTAAATGAGCAAGCATAATATGGGTTGGAGTGTATCTGTAGCTATTATCAGCTCTATCTATATTACCTCTACCTATTTATATCATTGACATCTGTATCTATATTATCTATGCCTAGACAGAAGGTCCATGACTTACAATAGTTTGATTTATGATTGTCTGCCTTATAATGGTGCAAAAGTGGTAAGTATTCAGTAGAAACTGCTTTAAAATTTGACATTACCCTGGCTTGTGGTACACAGGACCAAACTCTGTCTCTATTCTGGGCAGTGGCAGTGAGTTGCATATGAAGTCAGCCATGTGCTCAGAAAGGGTAACAAAAGAGATGCTACATCTGACTGTGTTGCTATGGGGTGATGTTCAGAAAGCAAAGTGTAGTTGATGCATTTTTGACGTATAATCTTTTTTTCTTTTTTGGAGTTTTGAGACATGGTCTCACTCTGTAGCCCAAGCTGGACTTCAACTTGTAATCTTCTTGCCTCTACCTTCTAGGAGCTAGAATTCCAGTCTGTACCACCACACCTGGCTGACTTACAATACTTCATCTTACAATAGACTTATTGGAGAGAACAATGACACGCTGAGGGACATGCAAACACATGGGCATTTCTTAGATATAATAAGAATATATATTATAGGGCTAGAGAGTTGGTTCAGCCAATGAGAATAATTACTGCTCTTAAGGAGGGTTCAGTTTCCAGCATACACATGACAAATTACATCTGTCTATGACTCTCATTGCAGGGCGTCTGGCAGCGCATTTTGCCTCTGCATGCAAGAGGCATGCTTGAAGCATGTGAATACACATGCACACACACACACACACACACACATATGCATAGGCACAAACACACACATACAGGCTTTCACAATACATATAAAATAAAAAATATTTTCAAAGAATGTATATTTTAGTATGGGGAGATGGTCCTATGGGTGCACAAATGTGAAGATTGCAATTTGGATGTTAGCACCTATGTGAAAAGCCAGGAATGGCTGTAACCTGTGACTCCAGTTCTGTGTGGACAGGAGGATCACTGGGACTTGCTGGCTGCCAGCATAGCTCCAGATTTAGTGAGAGACCCTGTCTAAAAGGAATAAGGTAGAGAGCGATAGAGCAAGCACACATGTATCATACAGCACACAATGCATACCACACCTCTACAGATACAAACAATCCAAAGTATATCTTAAGGTCATTTGAAATAAAGGGTACATATTTGTAGACAAAACTAAGAGACCGGAGCTAAGTTTTTTTAAACCATCTCAGAGAAACCCCCCAAAAAGTGAGTTGGAGGCTTGAGAGAAACAGTTGAGGGCAGTGGTTCTTAACCTGGGGGTTGCAACCCCTTTTCCATGGGGGTTGCATATCAGATATCAGATATTTACAATATAATTCATAGCAATAGCAAAATTATAGTTATGAGTAGCAACAAAAATAACCTTACGGTTGGAGATCACTATGACATGAGGAACTGCATTAAAGAGTCGCAGCCTCAGGAAGGTTGAGAACCACTGGTATAGAAGAAGGAGTTTATTTGGGTTTATGGCTGCAGAGTGCTTAAAGTCCATGCAGAGCAAAGGCATAGTAGCAGAGGCAAGAAGCTAAGGGCAAGCATGAAAGGGAGAGGGTGAACTGGGAATGGTGGGTGTCTTTAGGTCTCCAAGCCCACCTCTAGTGACACACTTCCTCCATCGATGCCACACCTCCTAGGCCACAAGCAGTGCTACTAAATAGGGACCAAGATTCTAAATATCTAAGACTATGGAGACATCTTGTTTAAACCACTACACTGCAGGATCTCAATTTCCTGGCCACAGTTGAAACAGTTGACATTTTGCATTTTAGATATTCTAGTATATACACCCAAGATTTAATCTTATTTCCTCTCTTTAGAACATTTACAAGAAAGCTCAACTGGTGTTGCTAAGAAATAAAATGTTTGATATGACAACAAGAAGGACATTTTAGTAAATAGCAAAGACAGGTTTAAGTGTTGAAATATCTGTGACTATACTTCAGGATATCTTATCAAATGAAGTATCATGAACAGAAGCCTAGCACACAGGAGGCCCTGGATTCAATCCCCACCACTACATAGATCAGGCAGGCTAGAGCATGACTACAAATCGAGCACTTGGGAGGTGGAGAAAGATGATCCTAAATTTAAGGTCATCCTAGGCTATTAAAATATAGGAAGGTTTGAGAACCACTGTTATAGAGGTCTGTCCCCTTGGATATAGGGAGTTGGCCTCATCTCAACTAGAGGTAAATGCACCTATTTCTAATTGGTTTTAGGGGACACTACTAGACAAGCAGACAGTCCTGGGCATCAGCACAGATACTTAGTCTTGATTTCTACATGGATTCTGTCATAACTATTAGGAATTGGTTTGCAACCAACAATAATGCTAACAGATACGATTACTTCTCAAAAGTAGGTAGGTATTATAGAAGTGGGACAAAATATGGAAAATACTGGACTTGCTGGAAAGAGGAAAAGCTTAGAGAACCACAACAAGCACTAATAATAAGATTAAAATATTGTAAAAGAATAAAAAATCCAGAAATGTACAGATGGCTCAGAAGTGAAGATCACATGTGATTCTTTCAGGGGACCTGAATTTGGTTCCCAGAACCCGTGCTCATAAACAACTACAGAGGATCTAAAGCTTCTGGCTTTTCCAGGCACCTGGACTCAAATGCACATATTCACATGTTCAAACATTCATATAATTAAAAATAATAAAATCTAAAAGAATAAAACCCAAAGAGATTCTCATAATACATAAACATGTAAAGTAAATTTACATAATGGTTCAGATACTCTGTGCTATGGAACAGTCTTTGTGCACTGTAAACATGTGTTACTCTCATTGGTTAATAAAGAGCTCACTGGCTATAACTGGGCAGAAAGAGACTGAGTGGGAGAACCAGACTAGGAGAAAACTGAGAAGAAAAAGGGTGGAGTCTGAGTCACTTGCCAGACAGAGAAGCAACAAAGGAAGTTCACAGATGAAGTAAACAAGCCTTGGGGCAGTGTAATAAGAAAGTTTCTGGCCCAGATTTTCAGGCCTAACCCCAAGGTTTGGATCCGCTCTCAGCTCTACTGCTGCCTATTCCCAAATAATCACATAAAGGCTTATATTAATTTCATGCTGATTGACCTATGGCTCAGACATATTGCTAGCTAGCTCTTTTATCTTAACTCAGCCTATTTTCATTAATCTGTTTAGCCATGTGACTTGGTACCTTTTCTCAGAGCAGCATCTTGGCTTCTTTGCATCTGCTGGTGTCTCTCTGGCGTCTCTCTTCTGCTCTTTCTCTTCCTAGAGTTTTCTTAGTCTGGTAGCCCCGCCCATACTTTCTGTCTGCCTTCTGCCAACCAGTGTTTTTATTAAACCAGTAGGCAAGACAATTTTTTACAATGTAACAGAACATAATCCCACTACAGGGCAGCACGAAGATAAATAGAAATGGGTTAAGTTATAAGACCTAGTTAAAAATAAGCCTAAGCTATGGTCTTAGCATTTATACTTAATATTAAGTCTCTGTTTGATTATTTGGGGAGTGACTAGTGAGACATAAAAGTCCACCAACATCTTTGGGTTAAGATGCAAGATACACAAATAAGAATACTTACTAGAATAGTTAAAGCAGTAGGTTTAAGTTGAGAGTGGAGGCCCATGTCAGTAATCTGAGCACATAAGGGCTGGGCTGAGGCAAGAAGATTGTCATGATTTCAAGGGCAGTGAGGGCTACAAGGTGAGACCTTATCTCAAAGAACAAAACAAACAAAGTCAGTAGGTTTTAAATGTAACAAGCATAAGCCAAAAAATAAACAAACAAACAAGCAAACAAACAAACAAATAAATAAATAAGTGGTTTGGATCAAGTAAAATGATATTAGTAGGGTCTTTAAAAAGGTTTAAATTATTGTGTATATGTGTGTCTGCTGTGAAATATTAGTTTAAGATACGTTACATTTGTTTATACTGTGGAATATTTGTTTAATGATGCAAAGATGTGTTGCATTCTTTTATGTTGTATTTGTTTAATTCTGTGAAACTGTGTTACTTTGTCTGTCTAAAACACCTGATTGGTCTAATAAAATGCTGAATGGCCAATAGCTAGGCAGGAGGGATCAGTATGTCTGCCAGGCAGAGAATAAACAGAAGAAGAAAAAGAGAAAAGAGAGGAGTGAGAAAAGAAGAAGGAGAGGAGGAAGCTAGGAGCCAGCCACCCAGCCACTCAGCCACCCAGCCAGCCTTGGAGTAGGAAGGAAAGAGTGGTATATAGAAGAGAAAAAGGTAAAAAGCCAGGAGACAAAAGGTAGACAGGATAACTTAAGAAAAGCTGATTAGAAACAAGACAGGCTAAGGCCGGGCATTCATAAGGAAGAATAAGTCTCCATGTATTTATTTGGGAGCTGGGTGGCAGATCCCAAAGAGCAAAGAGTAAAAAACAACCCACTGCATGTATCTTTCTGTGTGTTTATGTGTGCATAGGTGCCCTCAGAAGCCAGAAGAGGGTGTTAGATTTCCTGAGTGGTTGTAAGCTGTGTAGCATGGCTGTAAGAAATCCAACTTGGGTCTTCTGGAAGAGCAGCAAGCACTCTCAACCCCTGAACCACCATACACTAATTATACAAAAAAAGTGGGTTACCTCTGACTTTTTCTTAATATGTGCAATATATTTTGGTCATAATTCCCAACCCCCTCTCAGGGTCCCCCTTCCACTCTTGTTTATTCCTCCCTTTTTCCAAATAGGCCCCCTTAGTAGAAGATTTTAATGTAACTTATTAAGAAACTATTAATAATAAATTTAATAAAACCTAGGCTACTTTACATTTAAATTAGGCAACTAAAAGCTCAGAGCAATATGTACTTAAAAATGTTTGCGTCTATGCACAATGAACAAGTAATATTTTTTGCTTCACAGGCATGTGTAATTATAAAAACCATGAGTAAGATCATAATGAATTAAAGTTTAGAGACTTCAGATAACATTTCTAATTGTAGCCAATAAAAATAGAAATCAATATAATTATTGTAAAATCTTAGCTACTTGTAATATAAAAACAACTTCAATTAAAGTAGAAATTTAAAATATTACAAAAGATTAGCTTGTAGAAAAGCTTATGTGACATTGTTATTGTTTTATTAAAAAATATTATTGCAATTAAAAAAGCCCCCCAATAAAGATAGCAGCTATTTAACTTAATGAAAAGTATGGGATCATATACTGAGAGAATGCAGTAGTAATAAAAATAAACAATCAAAGAAATAAAAGAATATGTTGTATGTTGTGAAAAAGATAAATACACTCTCAACATGTGGGCTCTTAGAGAAAAAACTACTTGGCACATTTGTAAAGGAAAGGAGAGACAGGGACATAGATGGAGGGAGTGGGGGGGGGGAGAGGGACACAGGGGGAGACAGAGACAGAGAGACAGAGAAGGAGGGAGAGAGGGAGAGAGAGGATATGGACACCCATGCATGTTCAGGCAGCTCTTCCCTTTAGCTAACTCCTAAAGCCCTCCTACAGCACCCAGAGTTGTGCTTTATTGATCTCCCAGGTTCTTCTCAAATCAAGTTTCAAGTTGCAAATCAGAATTAATCATTGTGCATATGCTGAAAAAAATAAACAATTTTCAAGGGAATATTGTGCATATTCCTTCTGAGGATTGTATTTTATTGATAGCCAGTTTCTTGCCTGTTTCATTTTTATGGGTGTATTTGTTTTGCCAACATCTATTATTGTGCAAGGCTCTACCTCTGCCATGGTTAGTACTCAAACTTACATGTGATAGCTTTTTTTATGGTCCTAAGGTCTGACAATGTGTTTTTATTTTACAGCACCTTCTCTCTCTTTCTTTGAGGCAGGGTCTCACTCTGCCATTTAGGCAGGTCTGGAGCTCACCAGACAACCCAGCATGGCCTCTGGCCAGTCTTCCTGTCTCAGTCCTAGTAGTGAGATTACAGGTGTGAGCTACTACATCTGCTTCTATCTTAAAAAAATAACCAAAACAACCAGCCAACCAAAACAACAAATGCGTGCATGTGTGTGATGTGTGTGTGTATGTGATGTTTCTGTGTTTGTATGTATGTGTATGTATGTGATGTATCTGTGTGTGTGATGTGTGTGTATGTGATGTTTCTGTGTTTGTTAAGTGATGTGTGTGTGATGTGTCTGTGCTTATTACACGTGTGATATGTGTGTATGTGTGTGATGTGTCTATGTGTGATGTGTCTGTGTGTGTTGTGTCTGTGTTTGTTATATGATGTTTCTGTTTGTGATGTGTATGTATGTGATGTGTGTGATGTTTCTGTGTTTGTGATGTATATGTGTGTGATGTGTCTGTGTTTGTTATGTGACGTGTGATGTGTCTGTGTTTGTGATGTGTGTGTGATGTGTCTGTTTGTGATGTGTGTGTGTGATGTGTCTGTGTTTGTGATGTGATGTGTCTGTGTTTGTGATGTGTGTGTGATGTGTCTGTGTTTGTTATGTGATGTGTGTGTGATGTGTCTGTGTTTGTAATGTGTGTGTGCTTGTGATGTGTGTGTTTGTTATGTGTGTGTGCTTGTGATGTGTGTGGTGCATGTTTCATATCATGTGTGTATAGGTCATAGGAACACTTTGAACAGCACTCTTCTTTTCCTTTAAGTGGATTCTTATGCTTGAACTCGTCAAGCCTGTGCTTCCCGTACCTGCTGAGCACTCTTGCCAGCTGCAGTTCTATTTACAGCAGTGCAAGGGCTTTTTTTGTAATGTGGTTCTGAGAGGCAGTGTCTAGCTTGACACATCCAGAAAGAATTCACCCAACAAAGGCAATGTGTGTGTTTGTTTTTCTGGGCACAGGCTTCTATTGGTCCAGATGGAAACAAAAGTGATGAATGATCTTCTTTAAAGACAGCTTTCCCTAAGCATCACAGGCAGTTCAAATGTTCAGACTGTAGCCATCACAGGCAGTTTTGCTGTCCTGGTTGTGATCTGTTTCATAATGCTAGAAGAAAATTCATTTTGTAACCAGATTAGGCATGAAAATGCATTAAGGGATCTTCAACTTTGCCATGGAAACCTTAACAGCAACTGCATATGAGTGCACTACCTCTTGACCATGAAAGCCAGCATCTCAATATGGAGGCTCCTAGGAAATGATTGCAGCTACTGCTGGTAGCTCCTAGTTTTGAGATGGATTTAGGAGTCACTAGATTAAAAGTCCAGGTATTTGGGCCAAGCAGCTTTGGACAGAAATAACTGAAGTCGAGTATTATCACTTAAAAACTTTTATTTTTAAGTGCTTTTTTTTATTTCTCATCTACATTTTTAAATTTACACTTTCCATAGAGGATTCTCATACTAGAACAAGGTCCTGAGGTCTAAACATGTACACAACTCTTTCCATGGGTTTGTGCATCCTCCAAAGCATGCTTTAATCAGTTTTATGGTGTAGGTTGACACTGGAGAGACAGAATGTGTCTAGGAGCATCCATGCTTTGTAAGTAAAGTATGGTTTACTTTTATTGCTTCCTAGAGCCTGAGTAGTATGTTGTTATGTCTTAGGTGATGATTATACTATTATGAATCTTTTAAAAAGAAAAATGTACTCAAACTTTTTGCATCTTAAGCTAGAACCCAATTTTTTCTTTAGCACAGGGAAAAGTTCAATTATAATTCTTCATTTCAAAATGGCAAGGCATAGCTCCAATAGATAGCAATTTTTTTTGGGGTTTTGCTTTCTCTGAAGCAAGAGGTTGAAGCAACCTAAGTCATTGTTCAGGTTTTATTTAGGTATCCATGTTGATGAGATCTCATGAGTGTAGCTTCTCTGACTCTTCTAGGAGACACAGTCATACAGCAGACTTCCTTTTTCTATGGCTCTTACAATTTTTCTGCTTCTCCTGCAGCAAAGATCCCTGAGCTTTAGTTGTAGAAATTGTGTTGTAGATGTATCAGCTGGGTCTGGGCTCCAGTGAAAATGCTGACATGCAAGGGAAAAGTTTGAGGAGCCTCAACGCTAGACAAAGAGCTATAGACAACTAGAGAATGCTGAGAGATGAAGAAAGAAATGGTCTTTCCGGGGGAAGAGCCCTCCAATCGGTTAGCCAATACAGAATGGTGAGCACTGAGATTACATACATACAGGCAATATTATATATTTGAGCAAATTGTATGTACAGTTTTAGAAATAATACTTCTAACAGCAATGAAAGAAAGAGAGACCAGGAAGAGAGAGAGAGAGAGAGAGAGAGAGAGAGAGAGAGAGAGAGAGAGAGAGAGAGAGAGAAAGGGGGGATGTATGAGAGAGATTGGATGGAGATGAGGGAAGGGAGGAAATGATATGATTATTTAAAAATATTCTTACTGAAAACACTCAGCCTAGGTAAAAAGGTCAAACTGGGGCTGGAGAAATAACTCGGTTGGCAATATGCTTGCCACATAAGTGAAAGACCCAGTGATGTCAGATGTTTCTGGCCTGGTCTAGCCTGAGGTCTGGATGGCATCCCACAGTCCTGCAGTCCCGCAACCACTTAGTCTCAAAGAAACACGCAGAGGTTTATATTGATTACAAAGTGTGTGACTTATGGCTCAGGCTTATTACTTGCAAACTCTTATACTTTAAGTTAACCCATATTTCTTTCTATGTTTAGCCATGTGGCTAGGTACCTTTTTGCTCAGTGCAGTATTCTCATCCAGCTTCCCCTGCCTCTCTTTGGCATCTGCTGCTCTGCTCTTTTACTTCCCAGCATTCTCCTAGTCTGGTTGCCTAGCCTTTACTTCCTGTCTAGCTACTTGACTAATCAGCATTTTATTAAACCAAAACAATACAATTGACAAATATTTACAGTGTACAAAAGTATAGTCCCACATCAACCCAGGGTTGGATCCTAAGCACCCATGTAAAGAGGCAGATATAAAGGTTCCATTTCTGTAAATCCTGCACTGGAGAGAGAGATGATACAAAGGGATCCTGGGGGCCTACTGAACAGCCTATTTAATCAGTGAGTCCTAGGCTTAGTGATAAACCCTGTATCAAGAGATAAAGTAAAGAGCACACACACATGTGCACTCAAGTGCATGCCCACACACATGCCCACACACATACACTCCAGTGCATGCCCACTCACATGCTCACCCACACACATAAATACACATATAGGGTGTACAATTTTAGTTTGATTGTTATTGCAGGCTATGTTAAATTATGTGTTTGAATTTTGCTTTGTATTTGTGGTTTTAGTCTTCTGTACTTATAAACAGAAAAGCTTTTTCCATTCAAACTCTGACTGTGTAACTTAAACCTTGAATTATGACAGATAGAATAATCTGAATTGTTACACTGCTTTGTAATCACAAAGCCTCGTTTCCCTCTGCAGTAGAATGGAGACCATCCAAAGTGTTGTTTATTATCTAGGAGATGTAAGAGGCAAGAAAAGCATATAAGCCAACACATATATTTTTAGGTGATTAAATGAAAAATAAATACAAAACTGAAGTGTTTGATAGTTCAAGAAGCAATTTATAATGAGGCTATGACATGCTGTCGACGTAATTCCTGCTTTACACCACTAACATTCATGTAGCTCAACCTCACATTCTGTGGAAGGCGTTATAATTCTTTAAGCTCTTTTTTCTCCCTCATCCTGACCCTGCCTTGGGAAAAGAAATTTGATTGCTTAGCATCTTTGCAAAAGTACATTTCTCTGTTTTTCCAGCAGAGGGGTCTTAATGAGAGTTTATGGGCTGCGTTTCTCGATGTATAATCCAGAGGATTGCTTTTTGAAGTAGTAGAGATTGAACCTAGAACCTCATGTGTGTGAGGTAAGTGCTGTGCTACTGAACTACATTCACAGGCATCTTGAGGGTCATGGTGCTGATTTAAGACCTGACTGGACAATAGAATTGGAGGCTCCAAGGGGCTGCTCAAGAAGTTAGCATTCAAAGTGTACATAATTTCATATTCGTGGATATCAGAGTCTATCTCAAGGAATTCTACACATCTGGGAATGTTCTCATTCCTTCCTGACCCTAGTTCTTTCCGTTCTTTTTTCCCACACTCAGCTCCATGCTGCTCATCTTCATTCAAGTCTGGTTCTAAGCCAACACTGACTTCCTGACTCAATTGTCCTTTCATTTTCCTGGAAATTCCAATTGTTGTTCCATTTTAGTTTTTAGTTATTCAAGCCCATACCTGGATTGTCTTGATATTTCAAGAGTAATGGATGCTGGAGAGATGGCTCTACAGTTAAAGAGAACTTCCTGCTCTTGCAAAGGGCCTGGGTTCAGTTCCCAAGACTCATACTGGTGGCTCACATCCTATCCGTAATGCCAGTTTCAGGGAGATCTGACACCCTCTTCTGGCCCTGAAGGCACCCTAACTCACATGCACATGATGCTCCCCACCCCCAATCCTCACACATGTACACTTCATTTAAAAATAAATGCTAAAAGTGACAAATATTAATAATAAATATCAGCTAACAATCTTCATTCTTATCAGAGGCAAAGAACTACTGTATGTCAACGCCTTGTGTTTCTAATCTCCCCTCCTTTGCTCACTCCAGCAGCTACTTAACCCTCTGCCTCCTCAAATACTCTGCTCCAGCAGCACCGTCTCAGATCAGCACCGTCCCACCTCTGAGGCTAAAGGGAGAACAGCTCATTTTCTGTCACCTTCTCAGCTCATAGTACTGAGAATCTGTGTTGATACATTGCATACTTAATGTGGTTTTCTGTGTAACAGTTCTGGCTGTCCTGGAACTTGCTTTGTAGACCAAGCTGGCCTTGAACTCACAGAAATCTAGATGGATCTCTGGCTCCCTAGTGATGGAATTAAAGGTATTATCACCACTTCCTGATTTTCATGGCTTGGCTCTGTGGCTGGGTTGTCCTCTGATATTCCAGACTATTTTTTATTAAATATACAATATATCACCACAAGAATCATATTGTTTAGCCTCTTTTGTCTCTCTTACTAAAAACTGTTGTTTACTCACTACACAGAAGATAATTTTTTGCAGGTTCATCATAAACTTTGATCATATTCATCCTCTAACCCTTCTCCTTTCTCCCCTTTCTTTGTACCACTAAGTACCCTTCTGACCGCCAATTTCCCTTAACAATCACATCTCCTCACACACCAGTGAAACAGAGACCACAAATCTAAAAATGTAAGTATTTTTCTTTTTAAGTTTGACTTAGTATGTTGATCTCTAGTTGTATCCTCTCATCTTTCAATTCATTCTGTCATCTACCTACCATGTATCTATCTACCTACCTATCTATCTATCTCTATCTAAATCTATCATCTGTCTATCATCCATTCATCATCTATCTATATCACAATTTCTCAATCAATTCATCTGTTAACAGACATCTGAGTTAATTCCATAGTTTAGCTATTCACATTGTTTAGTCTCTTTATCCCTCCGTTCCTCTGATCTACTCTCCCTCCCTCCCTCCTTCCCTCCCTCCCTCCCTCCCTCCCTCCCTCCTTCCCTCCTTCCCTTCTTTCCTTCTGTACTAGAGATTAAACTCAGGCCTCATTCATGCCGGGCAAGTGCCATATGCTGAACTACATCCTTAGCCCTTTGGAAAAAAAAATATTTTGAGGCTGGGTTTTCCTAAGTTGATTGAATTGACCTTGAACTTCTGGTGCTCATGCCTCAGCCCTCCCAGTAGCTGGGATTGAAGAGATGTGTCACCATACAAGCTGTCCCTCTTTCATGTCACTGTTAAATCCTACAGCCATGCTCAGAAACCATCTCTTCTATCTCCCTCTTAGGATTTGAATGTGAACCAGGCCCCAGTAGACTTGACTTTGAGCATGTGGTTCCCAGCTGTTTGTGCTGTGCTGGAAGGTTGTGGAAGTCGAATTTTGCTGGAGGAAGTGGGCATTTGAGATTTTATAGCCCAGGCCTACTTGTTAGTCTTTAAATCCCAACTGTTCCCAGCTGTCTCATGGTCCTGCTGTCTGGTCTTTCTCACCAGGTGGAACTCTGTGGCATCTTAAACTCTTCTTCTCTCCCCTACATTGCTTTGTCAGTTTTTTTTTTTCATCACAGCAATGAGGGAAATTTGTATTAGTCATCAATCGTCTGGCCTTTGACTCCTCCCTCTCTCCTTTCTTCTTGAACTTGCTTCATGTTCACTCTTACCATGCTCCTGTCTACCCTACTTTCTATCAGAAGGTCACTTGTTCTACATCTTTATTCCATGATGTCTCCCTAATAGCTATATGCCTTCCATTTTTTTCTGATCCCAGATCTTCCTTTGCTCCATCCCCAGGAAATTCTTCAGTGGTGCTCTGTTTTCTTTTAGCCTGAGTGGCAGCACTGGTCATGGGACTATGGGCTTCTCATTGCAATAGTTTTAGATTTCTATTTGCTGTCTATTTTCAACTTAGCCATTCTCTAACTGCCTCGACCAATTCTCTAAAGATGCAATTGTCTTTGTGTAGTTTTTACATGTATTTTTTTTTTAGGTTTCTGTTCTGAGTTTTTCCCTCTTCATTTCCCTTTTGATGGCATCTTTTTAGTCAATTTGATTATTTTTAGGAGTGTAACGACCTATATGTTCACGACTCCCAAATCACTGTCTTAGCACCGAGCCTTGAGTTTCAGGCCAGATTTACTTGTCATCTCAGTGTGACATTCCATAGAGAGTCTGAATAGTGTCTAAAATAGGAACTGTGCTCTTTGCCTGCTGTGTCTTGGCTTCCTCACAAATCTTCTATCTACGTTATGCAAATATCTCCCACCAAGCTTTTCAAGACAGAAAACTAGGATCTACCTGCTTTTCTTTTATATTTCAGCCCTGGAATTCAATCACATGTTAACTTTGGTTTTATTTTCTATCTCCTGCGTGTCTTAAAAGTATTTTGCCCTTTCTTCTTCACTGACGCTGGGCAAAATGTATTTTAGCATAGAACCCTGACTTGACATTATTCTTTTGTTTCTTGGGTCCTCATGTCAGATGTAATGCTAATTGGAGCTGCATCTTCATTCAGCCTGTCTTTGGACTTGGCCCCCCTCAGTGCAGACCATAGGCCGAATAATCTAAAATCCAAATACAATTATAAACTAATTTGCCATAAACCATTCTAGTTGTTGCATGCAAAATGAAGCTCACATTTTCACAATGGCTTACGGGATATTCAGGCATGATCTTCTACTCCTCTCTAGCCTCAAACTATATAGAATGCTTTTGAAATATTAAGATGCTTCATGCTCTAAGTTGGAATTGTGGTTTGGAGATGACCACCCCCTCTCCACCTTAAAATGTTTGCTTTTTATATTTATTCATTTGTGCATTTATTTATGCATTGTGTGTGTGTATGTGTGTGTGTGTGTATGCACGTGTGTCACAGTGCACACATGGCAGTCGGAGGACAACTTGAAACTCTCCTTCCACAATGTAGGTCCAGAGGATTGAACTGAGGTCATCAGGCTTGATAATGAGGTTCTTTACCCACCAAGACATCTTCTTGGCTTCTTTCTGTGTTGGCAAGTAAACTGACAGCCATGTGCACAAGCTTTCTATTATTAAGCTATACAGCCTGCTGATATGGATTCCTCTACTCAGATTGGTGGGTATCTTTTGGTTCCTTGAAGGCAGCAGCAATGAAAACCAAATATAATTTAACTTTGCACAGGATTTTCTTGTTTCTTCATATGGATAACCAGATGGAAGAGACATTTCCCAGTACTGCTACAATGTCAGTTGGTCTGCCAATTTAATGACAAATTATAGAACATGAAAAGGGGTAAGGAACAGTGACCAGCTCTTAAGAAGCCATGCAGCCAAGAGAACCAGACTCATATATGACCACAATATTAAAACCATTACAAATGGATTTTAAAATGGGTGTGGTCAATGTTAAAGGAAGAGGAAAAAGGATGTTTAACATATACGGTCAGGTTGGAGATTTTAGTAGAAGTAGAGATATTACAAGGTTTAATGATGTAAATAAAAGACAACGACCACACCAGGGTAGGGATGAGGAAGTCTTTTAACAGTTTTTATCAATTGACATAATACAAATGATGAAAGAATGTTAATCTGAACACAGATCAACAGAAATTTCTCATATTGACATGCAAAGAAAGTAGAAGCCAGAAAAAATAACAGATCTTTAAATGCTTTCTTATATATCAAATGAACTAAAACATATGCAATTTGGGTTCAAGGGAAAAACAAAGAGGAAGAAAAGTATTAAGGAAATAATGGTAGAGGATTTCAAAACATGAATGAAAAAAATGCTAGGTCAGACCTGATTTCTCATCAGAAATTATGGAGGCCAGGAAACAGATATTTGAATACAATTATATGTATTGATGTCTGTCTCCATGTTGACTTCAGGACTCAGTTCCCATTGGTTTATGTGTCTTTTTGAGCTAATTCTAGCATATGTTGATAGAGTTCATGTTTCTAGTAAATGATACTCCAGGCCCATTTTGTCTATTTCCTGTTTTCTCCCTGAAATTGTCTATGTTTCTTTTTTAAAGGTTTTACACTGTGGGGGTCAGGGAAGGGGGAGTGCATGAACCCCAGGATGTGTGTGGAGGTCAGAGGACAATTTTCAAGAGTCAATTCTCTCCTTCCACCATGTGGGTGCTGGGGATTGAACCCAGGTCCTCAGCCTTGGGCAGCAAATACCTTTAACCTTTGAGCCATTTCATTGGCCCCTAAAATTAATCAGTCCTCTAGGAAGACCTTGTTTTTTGGTAACATTCCACCACCGGAATCTCTTCAACTTATGCTATTTAAATCATACATGCAAGTTCTTATTTAAATATAAATCCATATATATATGTGATTTTTGCCTATTATTCACTATGTTTTTTAAAGTTATAATTATTGCTAGGCTTGGCAGTGTATGCAGACTTGAGTGATGCTACATTGATGATTTTTTTTTCAGTTTTCAGTATAAGAACTAGGAAATGTCTTATGAAAGAGAAATATATAGTTGAGTAGCACAGATTATTTCAACATAAACTTAACATCACAGATTCTCATTTAACCTTATGTATCTTATTTCTCTATCTTTTTTCTCTCCCACAAAATGTCTTGCTTCTCAGTGCCACCTAAGTCATTTTCTTTTTTAGACAAAGTCTTACTATGTAGCTCTGGCTGGCCTAGAGCTTGCTGCTACGTAGACCAGTTAGCCTCTAACTCACAAGATCAACCTGCCTCTGACCCCTGAGTGCTAGATTAAAGGCATGTGGCACTATGCCTGGCTTAAATAATTTATTTGGCTTCACCCACAGCTCAAATATAAAAACTTTAGAATAATAATTCTATTACCTCGCTACCAGTGTGTCTGAAAGGAAGATGATGTATTCCATGGAGCTAAAGCTTTAGCGGATAGGGTATCTGACCACCAGCATGTGACGTGTGTGTCCTGAACCAGTAACACAAGGCAATGCATCCTTCTAAAGAGAAAAGAACAAAACCTCAGTGATAATTGCAAAGTATGGGGAAGAGGTACAATGTATAAACTAAATATTACATAAGGCTCTATAATTGCTTAATATAGAACATGTCTTATCTCTAAATTGTCAAATGATAGAATAGCCCTACAGATTACGTCTGTGAACATCACCTCCTAAGGGAATACTCTCAAGTACCAGATGTTTCATTACTGCAGTGTATTTTTGTAAAATGGAAATTCATTGATTGCCATCAGATGGAAATTAGAAAGAAAATCAACGATTTAAAATCATCTCATCAATTTTATCTGATATTTAAAAATACATATAAACACAAACTTGTATCCATTTAAATATAGATACATGTGTATATATGTATGATTTTGCTAAACACATTATGCAGTATATACAAAAGTCATGAGCATTTCTGAGCACAAGGGCGCAGGCCTATAATCTCAACATTTGAGAGGCAGAACTAGGAGGATTAGGAGTTCAAGGCTAGCCTTGACTGTATGTGAGTTAAAGGCCAGCTTTAACTGAATAGTGAGTTCAAGACTAACCTTGACTAGATAGTGAGTTTAAGGTTAGCTTTAACTGAGTAGTGAGTTCAAGGCTAGCCCTGACTTGGATAGTGAGTTTAAAGCTAGCTTTAACTGTATAGGGAGTTCAAGCCTAGCCTTGACTGTATGTGAGTTAAAGGCCAACTTTAACTGAACAGTGAGTTCAAGGCTAGCCTTGACTAGATAGTGAGTTCAAGGCTAGCTTTAACTGAATAGTGAGTTCAAGGCTAGCCTTGACTGGATAGTGAGTTTAAGGCTAGCCTGGATTATATTTAAATTTATCAGGCTTTATCAGGCTTCTTTATCTTTTCATATGGATTTGCTCCACTGTCTAGGACTACCATTTCTTCCAGAAGGAGGACTCTATTCAGTATTTTATGGAGGGCAGATTTGTTGGGAAGAAGCTCACTTCCTGTTGATAAGGTAGGGTCTTAAGGCTTCCCACACTCAGTTGGTGTTTTGTAATGCTTGCTAGCCTGCATAACCCATGTGTGTAGAACTTCTGATTTATACAGAGTTGAGAATTTAAAATATTTCTGAGTCTTCCTGGGTATGTGCTGAGGCCTTTATATATGGTCTTCTGGATATACAGGAGTGTGTTAGAGCTTTACTTTTTTTTTTCTTTCTTTATTACTTTTATTATTATTATTAACAAAGAAGTCACACTTTCTAACCTTGTATATCCTTATTCAAGGTCCCTTCCCCCTCCCACCACATCAGGTCATTCTTTCTTCTCCACAACTCCCCATCCCCTCCCTAGGCAGGCAGCAGACAGTCCCATGGTCCCACTGCCCCAGTATTGCTTAGTTCAGTCTCCACTCCTGGCAGATGCAGTTTTCTCCCCCCCTCCCTCAAGAGTGAGTCAGGTGTTCCTCTAGGGGGAGTGGGATCCAAGGAGTCAGTCCAGGGTGTTTCTGATCCCAAGCTGTTCAGTGGCTGTGGTTTGCAGCTTGGGCATGCTTTGCTTTTTTCTTGTTTGTTTGTTTGTTTAGAGTCCAAAACAACTTTGAGCTTTTCAATACTGTTTGAACATGGCAGTCCCTAGTTTGCTTGCTATTATAAAAAGCATTTATTTTTACTGTTTTTAGTATATGAGTTCTGTGAGTGAGTGTGTGAATATGAGTGCAGGTACCATGGAAGACAGAGGCATCAGATCCCCTGGAGCTGGAGTTACAGGTGGTGCTAGACCACCCAACATGAAAGGTAAAGATGTGCATTCTGTCCTTTGAAAGAACAATGGGTGTTCTTACCTTCTGGGCCTGCTCTTCAGCCCCCTAGCATTTCCTTTTACGTTTTAGGATTTAAGCAGCTGTTTCTCTCAAAGTCAACTTCTATCTTGGTCATCCATGATGACAAAACTGCTCCCAATTGTTCCCACAAACATGTCCTTTTCTCTATCCCCTTAGAAAAGTCTTACTAGTAGCAAATTTAAAGGCAGCTTTGTGAGTAGAATCATCCAGGGAAGCTACCAGACCCATCAGACACTGAAACTTCTCAAGCTGGGCTTTGATAGAGCTCTGCTTCTCCCTCTGTTGGCTGCCATGCTGATGGGACTGGATGTGAGACTCGTATCAAGGCTGGCACGGGGGAGTAGGAACAGAGTAAACTCGACAAACATAACAAAGCTCCTGGTCATGCATTGAAGTTACCACTTTTTCTTAAAAACACTCTTGATTTGATTGATTTCAGACCTACAAATGTGATGATAATGACTTTTTTTTTCTAGACAAAACTTTACTGTGTAGTGCTAACTAGCTTAGAACTTGTTGTGTAGACTGGCCTCAAATTTACAGAGATCTGCTTGCTTCTGCCTCCTGAGTGCTGGGATTAAAGAGCAGATATGGAGCCTGAACTGGTTGTCTCCTGTGACCAGATTGGTGCCTAGTCCAATCGTCCTCAGAGAGGTTTCATCTAGCAACCTGATGGAAACAGATGCAGACCCACAGTCAAACATAAGGTGAAGTTAAAGAATCCTGCAAAAGGGGAGAAAGAACTGTATCAGCCAGAAGGGTCAAGGACACCATAAGAAAACTCAGAGAATCAACTAACCTGCCCTCATAGGAGCTCACAGAGACTGAACCGACAACCAGGGAACCTGCCTGGGACTGATCTAGGCCCTCTGCATATATATTACAGCTGTGTAGCTTAGTCCTCTTGTGGGACTTTTAACAGCAAAAAAAGGGGCTGTCTCTGACTTTTTTTTAACTGGTTTTTGGGACCATACTCCTCATACTCTATCACCTTGCCCAGTCCTAATACATGAGGAGGTGCTTAGTCTTACTGCAACTTGATGAGACATGCTTTGTTGATATTCATGGGAGATCTGCCCTTTCCTAAACAGAAATAGAGGAAGAATGGATTGGGGGAGTGGGGAAGGGGCGTTTGGGGGGGACTATGGGAGAGGAGGGAGAGGAAATAAAAAATAAATTTATTTAAAACAATATGTGTAACACCACACCTGGTCCTGGCAATATTTATAACCATTTTCCCCATCTCTGTTTTTTTTTTTTTATAGAGCAGAGGACTGTGGAAATTTTTATTCCATGATGGAGTTATTAAAACCATAGGAAAGGTGCTGGGTAGAAGCTGATAAGAGGGCCTCACTCATCTTGTTTTCCCTGGTAAGTGTCCAGGTCACACAGTTTCTGCACCGAACTGTGATGACATGACAGGATGCCATGATAGCTTTAGACCTTGCTGATGGAGGTTATAGTACTCATCTACACAGAAACAGCAGCAGCAGCAGCAGCAATGTGGGGAGAGAGTTACCAATGAGACTGTTATACTAAGGAGGCAGATCACTCTGAAAATACATGAGAATCGGAGTTCAGTCCCCAGAATTCAGCTAATGAAGTCAGGCACAGTGGTATATGCTTATCATCCAAGCACTGGGGAGGTGGAGACAGACACCTAGTGCTGCTGGGTAGCCAGGCTAGTCTAATTGGTGAAATCTAGGTCAGTGAGAGACCCTGTCTCTGAAAACAAGGTGGGTGACTCATGATGAAGGATGTTCAAGGTTGTCCACATATATATGGGTACCCACATGAAACCATACCCTTACACATCCTATGTGTACCCATGTAAATCCATACCCTACAAAAGGGCACCCTACACTCATATTTACTGAAAGGATTATTGACTTGTAAAATGAGATTACTCATTTGATTCTATAGTGAATGAGAAACCACTTCCCATAAATTCATCCCCCATCTCTGCCAAGCAGCATGGGGGGGGGGAGTTAATTCCTTTACTTTCTCATATGAGTCTCAATCTCAAATACAACCCCGAGCCCCTCAGCATCACTCTGAAGATTAGCTGCGGCATAAACCAGAGTGTCACATGACTGAGCTTTAGTTCAAGGCAGCGATCAAAGGCAGGAAGGATGCCAATGAGGCTCAATTGTTATTGTGCTATTTGTATGCCATGCCTCAGGAACACATCTTATAAAACAAAGTTAAAAACCAGGAGCTGCCTGTTGTAAATTTTATCTCTCTCTGTGTGTGTAAATGGTGTAGATTTCTGGGAACTCACATTGAGGGGGTTAGCAATTAAATGGGAAAGATCATATTTTATGCCTGTTAAGTGTGGGGTGGATGAAGAAGGTAGGTGCAACTTGGGGTGGCATCAAAATGAATCCATACATTTAGCATGAAGCAGATGGATGGTGGGGCTCAGGGATTTTAAGTGATTAAGAGAAAGGATAGAGGGGAAAGCCAGATATAGACTGGGTGAACTGAGGATAAGGTGGAGGGGGGAGTGAGCGGGGAGCAGCATGAGTGCTGATCATATGTGGAATGAGGAGATGAGTTAAGAAACCAAGAAAATCTGATGACAGCTCATTAGAGGCTCATCCATGGAAGAGGAAGGCTGAGTTCTGGAGATGGTGGAACTGATTGTGTTTCTGGCTCCAGCTTTGAATGCACCCTGATTTCTCCTCCCAGCTTAAATGGAACTTCCCCTCTTCCTTGAGATGGCAGAGTAACCAGAGCGAAATGCTTGTAAACATATGGTGTGTGCTAATGCCCTCATTCTCTTCCCCATTATAGATTTAGTATGACCATTAACACCTAACTGCCTAATTTCCCAATGGCCATTGAAAAATTGGAACTGCATCGTTGCCACCCCAGCACTTACACAATAATTTTGCCATTTCTAAAAGCTTTCAATCTTTGCAAAATGACTCCAGTCACTTTCCTTTGCATCATCTTGACTTTGGACTTATGCTGATAGAATTTATTTGAGAATTACAACTCAACTTAAAATAACACAGCTAATAATCATGTGTGTAATATGTAGATTATAGTCATCTTTTTTTTAGTATTTTTTTCCTTTATGTGGTTAGTGTTTATTACTTTATTTCCTGATCCATATCAAAGTTTTAAAGAAATTGTTATCTTGATATACATGGCAAGATGCCACCAAATTTTCCTCATTTTGTTTCTTATTGTGTGTACAGGTATAATTTATGTCCAGTGACAAAAAGTCCTATGAAGTTGAGGACTTTTGTGTTTCTGATTATGGTCTTTGGGTAATTTTCTACATCTTTAAAAACCAAACACATTTGGAATTACTCTTTGCACACATGTTCATTTGCACATGTTTATAATACAACCATATGTAAACTATCTTTATCTCTCTCCACACACACATACACATTCACCATCCACACGCACTCACATTTAACTGCATACAATCAAATTTGCATTTTCATAGTTATGCATTCAAGCATGGTATTCACATACTGTCACATACATATGCAAGTAAAAACAGCTACTTAAAGCATTCTGTGTATTTTTAATTTGATTTGAGGTATGGACATGATTTTAGCACTGCAGTTTTGTTGACACTAAGGGGTAAACCTGTAATAACAAGTTTCTGGGCTCTGGACTAGTCCCAAGATCTGGACCAGCAGTCTCAAAATCCCCAAAAAACATACAGAAGGTTTATGTTAATTTCATGCTGATTGACCCATGGCTCAGACATTTTGCTACCTAGTTCTTTCATCTTAACTCAACCTATTTCCATGAATTGTTTAGCCATGTGGCTTGGTACCTTTTCACAGAGCAGCATTTTAACTTTCCTGTGCATCTGCTAGTGTCTCCTTTAGTATCTCTCTGGCATCTTTGCTCTGCTCTTCCAGTTCCCAGAGTTTTCTTAGTCTGGTAGTCCCACCCACACTTCCTGTCTGCCTCCTGGCCAATCAGCTTTTTATTAAACCAGTAGGAGGGACAAATATTTACAATGTACCAGAACATAGACCCACAGCATAAACCTTCTGAAATCTGGCTGCTTCTCCATTTGGATATAAATAAACTGAGCTATTTGTGTTCTTTCTTTTGAAATATACTAAATGCCTCTATTACATTTCAGCCTTTAATTTTTCATTAAATATTTGATTATTCTTAAAAGAATTTAAGGAAGTAAATGTACATGTGGTGTGATGATGTTAATCTGTCCTTTAAAGATGCAATCAATCATTAACTTTTAAAAACAGGGAATGCTCATCAGTGGCATGCGTTTCTCCTTTGGAGTTCAGCTGAATCCTCCTCTGGACATTGCACTTGCTTTCTCATGCCGTTTTGTCCATCTACTGATTCTTATGATGTCATGGGTTTTTGTTTTATGAACATTCATGCCACATCTAAATATAGAATCAAGTCTCCAATCCCATCCATCCAAGGGCAGCTGGATATGGCTGTACAAGTTTTATTTAGATGGTGGAGTATGCCCATGTGTTTATAGTTCTCTTCTTTCTATCTTCATTTTGATAGCCCATGTATGTGAAGAAATGCACACAAATATCAACTTCACTAAGCGGTTTTGTTAATAAGGATTGGATTATACAGGCCCAGTAAACCACAAAGGGGGACAGTGTTCAGTGCTTGGTACCAAGTCCCTGCATCCTTGGCTGTGGAGAGAAAACACACACACACACACACACACACACACACACACACACACACACACACACACACGTAATACATCCTATTATGTGCAACTTTCATCTGTTGATTTTATAGATTAAATTTCAAAGAACCTTAAATCTGCTGTATTGGTCTTCATTTTCTTCAGCTGTCTCTTAGAAATGAGATCAAGGAAGCCCACAGGAGAAAACAGCCAGCTTGTGTGCAAGTCAAGACTATGATAATAATCTCGCCCCTAATTTCTGACTGGGGCGCCTTCCTTACCCTTCCCTCTTCTTTCCTGAGGGACACATGTGAGACAGCCTTTTTAAAAACATCCCATCTAGATTGTGCATTATAAATACCTAGACAGAATGGAACTGTCATGTGCAGCTGCAGAACTTGCTGTTTTTCTCCAAGCCCTCGTCTCATGACCAGTGGCCTGGTCTCACGGTGAGTGCTTTGTCAATGCTCCAGCCTTAAGGAATCCAGACTAGATTCCTATTACTTTTAATTATTGGTGACATACTTTCATTAGAAGTAAGCTTTGAAGATCATCTGTTACTTTTATGTATTTTCCCTTTTATAATTTTTTTGCACACAATATATCTGATTATGGTTTCCCCTCCCTCTACTCCTACCAGTTCCTCCCCATATCCCCTCCCATCTGGATCCACCATCTTTCTGTTCTCGTTAGAAAACAAACAGACTTCCGCGGGATAATATTAGAATAAAACGATGATAAAACAAGGACTAACACATTGGAATGGAACAAAACAGACAACAAACAAGCAGACAGAACAGAAGCCAAGAGGAGGCACAAGAAAGAGATGGATGCAGAGACCCACTAGCTTGCACACAGGAATCCCATAAGAACACTCAGCTGAGATTCATGGCATATATGCAAAAACCTTAGGGTAAAAAGAGAGAAAAAAAATAAGATGTAACAAAAGCCCTGACATGACATTATAAGGCAAGGAATCTCCAAAGATGCCACTGAGTTTGTTTTCTGTTGGCATCTGCCGTGGTCGTGCAGTCTACCCTTAATGGGAAATTTGTTTCCCCAGTAAGATTTTCTTGAGAAAACTAGATTCTCATTTGCAAGTGGTTATCAACTGAAGAGCTTCTGGATTAGGGATGGGGGTATGTGTTCTCTTCTTCTTTCAGCTTTAGGTCCCCATCTGGTACAGACCTTTACAGGCCCTGTGCATAGTGCCTCAGTCTCTGTGAGTTCTTATGTGTGTCAATCATATTGACTTAGAATGACTTATTTATTTATTTTTTTTTTGATGTCCTCTGTCCCACAGGCTACTATCCTCTTCCTGAAGGGTTCCCTGAGGGGAGCGGTTGGATAGAGACATCCCATTTACGGCTGAGTGTTCCAAGTCTTTTACTCTCTGCATAATGTCTGGCTGTAGGTCTCTGCATTTGTTCCCATCTGCTGCGGGAGGAAGCTTCTCTGATGATGGCCAAGTAAGGAACTGGTCAATGAGTATGACAGAGTGTTGTTAGGAGTCAGGATTTGCTCCTTTTTTTTGCTTTAGTCTCACTTTCTTGATCATCCAATCCAAATAGTGTCCTGTATGGGTTCCATTTTGTGAAGTAGGCCTTAAATTAATCAGACACTGGCTGGTCATTCCCATAAGCTCTGTGCTATCGTTGGACTCGCTGGGCTCGCTTATCTTGCAAGTAGAACATCATTGTAGATCAAAGGTCTTGTAGCTGGGTTGGTGTTCCCAGGTCTCCTTTGGTAGCCTGAAGAGTACCTTCCTGTACCAAAGATGCTAGCATGTAGAGGTGAAGGCACCAGTTTGACTTTTTCATGCTCATCAGGTTGTGTAGGTGCTGACTTTAGCAATGGGACATTGTCATCAGTTTGTGGAGAACAGCCTGTAGTTTGGCAATAGCCTGGGTTGTTTGGAGATTCTCATGTGACTCCTTTGGCCAACAACTCAATTAGATATTCTAGCACCAAACCTGGTGCTAGAAGCTTCATTTTGTGGCAAGAGATGTCCAT
The DNA here is from genome assembly GCA_004025045.1 of Sigmodon hispidus. Lineage (NCBI taxonomy): Eukaryota > Metazoa > Chordata > Mammalia > Rodentia > Cricetidae > Sigmodon > Sigmodon hispidus. The sequence continues at coordinate 26,336 of PVIH01006181.1, read as the reverse complement.
CTGGGACCTTGCTTCCCCCATCATTTGGCAATTTCATTTAGATCACCTTCATATATGTAGACATTTAAGGAAGCTTCCACTGCATTAGGTTTCCATACTAACCTTAAATGGTCCTTCATTTTAGCTGGCTCTCCCTGTGTTCTCCCTGCCTTTTCTCTTTCCTTTTCCTACTTAATTCTCCCTTTTAGTCTTTGGTACAGGAAGGTACTCTTCCCCTGTCCCATCCATCCATTACTGTTTTATTTTCCTTTCCTAGGGAGATCTATTTACTCTCCTCCCCAAATCCCTTACCCTATAAGCAATCTCTGTGGTTCTGTGAATAATAGCTTATTCATTATTTATTGATTTAACAAATAATATTCACATGTAAGTGAATACATAACTTATTTGTGTTTTGGGTCTAGGTTGTCTCACTCAGGATGATATTTTCCAGTTCTATTCATTTACCTGTGAATTTAGTTTTTAATGGCTAATATTCCATTGTATGAATGTATACATTTTTTTTATCCAATTCATCTGTTGAAGGACATCTATGCTATTTCCAATTTCTGGCTATTATGACTAGAACAGCAATGAACATGGTTGAGCAAATGTCTCTGAGGCAGGATGAAGTAGCCTTACTCTAAAATGTGAGGAGACATTTTGGAAAGGGCTCTTCCCATTTTGAAGCCATGTGAATGATAATCCTGATCCCAAATAAATGTGAGCTACTTACTGCTCAGCACAGTATATTAACTTCAGAGTTATCGGAGCAGAGCGAGCTCAAAATTGTTATATGTTATGAGTCTTAAAAGTAACTTTAAAGGATTGTGTTGGCTTGTAACTTTAATCCAAAGGGATAGCGGAACCGGTAACAATGTCCAAAAAAGTTTGTGCTGTGACTCTCTTGGTTAGTGGGAGTCAGTTCCTTTAGTGGCAGCGTCATTCCACATGATGGTTACTCATTCTACATACAGGCTTTTTGTTTGGAGGTACAAAGGATCTTGGGAAGTTTAGAAGATCATTGTGAAGATATGTGTATGACATGAAGCAAATAAATGAATTAACCTTTATTTTTTAAGTGTGAGGTTGTAACTTTTATTTAGCTGTAGCTGATTCAGTCTGCCTTTTAGTTTTACTTAGGTTGTGGAATGTAGGGTGGAGGTAAAATAATTCCCAAGATCAAACACCATTTCTAGGTAGCAACTTTCTTTCCCTCAAATCCACCATTAATCCTCTTAGTCATAATCTCTCCAATGAATACAGAGCCCCATTCTCCTGGCTGAGAACACTAAATATCATTTCAAAGTGATTAAAACCCAGGTGATAAAATTTGCCCAATAACATTTCTCACTTCATGACCATTTCTGTGGATGGTCTCCTGAAGATGAAGAGGCGATAATGTGTGGGCTTTTGATATTAAGTATTTAGAGACTTTAATAACTTGAGATTAATATTTATAAAACATGTATGGGCAGGAGAATGAATGCTTAATGAAAATGTCTCAAATTACATTAGTTTTATTAGATTGGCCCATATACTAGCAAAATATAAATTATGCATTTTCTCATTGATCCTTGACAAGGTTTTATATGGAAATATGATTGATGGATGTTTGTAGACTTTGGAAACATTCCACCAGGCATTTAATGGAGCCATGGGACTTATCACCAGTTGGAGGTTCAGCAGGTTAATTGTTCTCAGATAACTCTTCCTTATCAAGGACACAACAGTCCTAGTTCCAATCTTGTCTGATTCTTTAAAATTGTAATGACATGGGATGAAATTTGCTTAGCATAATAGTGGTAATAGTAACATTAAGGCAAATATTAGGCATAAACAAAATAGAATATGAAACAGCTAATATTGACCTTCTAAAAATGTGGTTTTCAGCTACAAGATATCCAAGTATTTTCTCAGTAAAGACCAAGGTGTTTAAGTGGACGTTGCTTTATATTCTAGGAATTAAGGTGGAGCTGAAGATGGAGCTGCATTCAAACAAAAGGCCTAATGAATATTTCTCGAAACCTTTACAAAAATTGCACAGTTACTAAGGTGGCTTAATTTCATCGCTAGAGGCGTTGTTGCATATTTCATTCATTTTAAGTGTTTCCATTTTTAGAACCAGAATGAAAATACAATAATTGCAGAGTCCACGATTAGCCAGCTGCCTAGCAATTTTGTGTTACTGAGCAGTTGATGCTTTTTTCCCCCTCCCAGAAATGGATAGCAAGCACACAATCTTGAGGCTAGACAATGAGTTTTTGTGTTGACATAATCACTGCCCCTTTGTGGGAACATCAGGGCTTCTGGCAGCACTGGCTACCTGTGTGTTTTAAAGGTCTGAAGACAGCAGAACCTCCCACCCACAATACAGAGAGCGACCACCTTTTGGTGGAGACTTAGCCAGTTTCATTCAATGGATTTTGTTACTGTTTCCCTCCAGCTCTAAGTCTGAAACCTTTACTGAAAGACCAAATGGGTGTTTATCAAAATTTCTGCATCTGTGCCCAGTTCCTCACCCTCACAGTGGAGATTAAGGAGATTGCAGTGATTCAGAATGGTGGCTCTTGTCTCTGCTCCCCACCCTACAGCAGCCAAGGGGCTGTCAGGCAGGTAAATATTTTGAAAAGGGATATTTGACAGACCGGTTATGCTCAGGGCTGGCAGGCCTTACCGATTCCTGTAAAGTACCACGTCTGATGTTCAGGCTGTGCAGTTGTTCCTTCTCATGGCCAGCTGGCTAGAAAATTGCCCTGGATGTCATATCTGTGACCGAAAGCAAGGCACACTTTCCAATGAGATGATTGGAGAAGGAGGTTCTGCATTTGTTCACTTTCCAGTTTTTCAGTTTCTTTCAGACTGACAGATCTGAAGTGTTTGGAAGAATCAGTCAGTGATCCTTAACTAACACTGGCAAGAGCCCTACTCAAAGGATTTATACTTGTTTCCAGCACCAGGGGACCATACAGACCAGCATATCACCCCAAGTAACTAGCAAGTGCTCAGTGCAGCATCATTTGCCAGTGGGTTCTAGCATTCTCCTCAAGTCTCCTCACCTCTGTCTGCCTTTGTCTTTCTTTCTTGGGCACAAAGATGTACACATAGGTAGCTGCTCTGCCCCCTCCTCCAAAGGAGGATTTGCCTGCAAAAAAAAAAAAAAAAAAAAAAAAAAAAAAAAAAAAAAAAAAAAAAAAAAAAAAAAACCATCTCTTCTTCATGATCCCAGGGTACATCTGCAGCCTGTAAGAAATACCATTTGCATTTTCCAGAACAGTCTCCAGCTCCCCCCAATCTTGAACTACATTCTGGCTAGTAATGATCAAGTCTGCCTTTGATACATCTTTGCTCTTTATTCTTAATGAACCATGTAAACTTTCATCAGTCTGCAGCCAGACTATCCTCTGTGTTTATGCTTCTGGGTTGGATTTGAGTTATTCTATCATTTCTCCATTTAGTGGTACCATCAGGTACTTCTTGTTTTCTTCCCCGAGAATGCATTTGTCTTTTATGCTTATACAGAAGAGTTCTATCCTAGTCAAAGGAAGCTTTGAAAGTTGGCTTGAGAGGTAGAACTGGGGAACAAAAAACCATTCCTCCTGAGTTCTCCCACAGCTCACTCACAATGCTGTGTGTGGTTGTGGGTTATCTCAACATGACCAACAAAGGTGTCAGCTATCCACTCACTGCTTAGAGGCAGGTGTTGTCTGCCCTGATGCTCAGGTTTGGATTTATAATGTGTATATTTAACTCCAAAGTCATAGTTAATGAGCTGAGAAATTCCCTGGATTGGCAGCAGAAAGACGAGCTGAAGAAACAGCAAATTCTGTTGCCTGTGTTTCTTGCCTTGTGACACAGAATGAGAGGAATTTAAAGTAGATACATCTTTGCTCTTTGTCCCTTTCAAATGACTACACTTGAACTTTCATCGGTCACATATACAAGTGACAGCATTCTCTTGTTCCTGGTACAGGCTTTCATGTGGCTATAATGACATTAGGAACCAATAGCTGTGATTAACAGTGAAAACCACTTGTTAAGATATTTTATTAGATGTTCCAGGCACAAAATCATGTCTTTTATGTCTTTAGCATAGCAACTCTGAGTTCTCTTTTATTAGTTCCATTTTCTGTATGTATATGCATATTTATGTGTGTGAAGGTACATATGTGTTCTGGTGTGCATGTGCATTGGCATATATATGTGTATGGTGCACACTGTATAATTTTAATGTTTTCTTTGGTATCTTATCCTATAATGTTTTTGTTTTCTTTGTCATAAAACTTTTAACATTAAAACTCAATATTTAAATGTTTTAATATTTAACTATTGTTATGACCATGCACACTAAGGAGTATATTTATATACTGATCCTTGATTTAACTTTAAATGAAAAGAAATTATTGGCAGACATCACATGGAAATTTCCAGTTCATCAGTTTTATAGGTAAATATGCTTTGGTGTGCTAGTCAATTCATTAATGGATAACCAGCAAAATGATTAATATTTCTCTGTCTGTCTTCCTCTCTGTCCTTGTCTCTCTCTGTCCCTGCTCCACCCCCTTACCATGCAGCCCTGCATAGATTTAAACTTATGATCTTCTTGCCTCTGTTCTCCAAATGTAGATGTTATGGGCACTGACTTAGAGTCATCTGGGAAGATGGAATCTCAATAAATTGTCCAGATCAGATTGGCCTGGGAGGCTTTTTCTTTTTCTTTTCTTATTTTGGCTTGTTGAGACAGGGTTTCTCTGTGTAGCCCTGGGTATCTAGTCTGTTCACTTTGTACACCAAGCTGGCCTCAAACTCACAGGGATCTGCTTGCCTCAGCCTCCCCTCCTGAGTGCTGGGACAAAAATCGTGTGCCACCATTGATGTAGAAGGGCCCAGCCCACTTTGACAGGTACCCTAGGCAGGTGGGCTGTATAAAATAGATAGCAATGGGGCTGGAGAGATGGCTCAGTGGTTAAGAGCACCGTCTGCTCTTCCAGAGGACCCGGGTTCGATTCCCAGCACCCACATGGCAGCTAACAACTGTCTGTAGTTCCAGTTCCAGGCAAAACACCAAGGCAAATAAATAAAGTTTTTTTTTTTAAAAAAAAATAAAATAGATAGCAGGACAGAAGTAAGTCAGTAAGCAAGTAACAGTCTTCTGTGTGCGTTTTTTTTTTTTTTTCCCTTCCAGCTCTTGCTTTGAGTTCCTGTCTTGGCTTCCCTTGATCATGAACTGCAACCTGTAAATTTAAAAAACTTAACCACTAAGTTGCTTTTTGGTCATGATGTTTACCACAGCACAAAGACTAGATACCATTCCCAGCTTGGAATAAACTTTTATGATCTCTCTCTGAATAAATTAATTTTGATTAGACTCAGTCTTAAAAATAAACTACTTTCAGTTATACTTCGAAAAGTAGTGTCTCAGAGTTTATGTTTGTACTCAGACACAGGCTACTCTCAACCTTGGTCTAAGGAGATTTTTTTCTAGTGGCAGAAGCCAGTGGAGAGATGCAGACCTGGTCAGAATGTTGAGAACGAGGGACTGGATGCTCCGCCCTAAATGGGAAATCTCTATTAACCCACCATCAAGGCTCAGGGATCATCACAGAAGGGGCAGAAAGAAGGCATGATCTGTGGGATAGGGAAGAGGGCTATGAAGTGCTGCCTTTTAGACATGACTTGACTGCGTAACTTGTACTCACAACAGCTGAAAGACACATGTTAAGCTAAGCCAAATCCAGGACAGATGATCTTTAGGTTTCAACCTTTAGTGAGGAGCTATTGGCAGTGCATAGATGATGGGAGGGGGAGAATTCTTCCCCCTCCCTCCTCTTCTTCTTTGAGACAGGGTTTCTCTGTGAAGCTCTGGCTATCCTGGCACTTGGGAGAATCATTCTTATTTGAGGATCTGGTCACTGGTAAGGTTTCCCATGCTCCAGTAGATGGCGTCATGTATGTGCACATGTGAGTGCATTTAACTGGATTTAATAGGATGTATATATATGTATATATACACACACACATATATACATGTATATATATATGTATGACACAGAGTTCAGCTTAGGGGTGTGCTGAGATTTATGGGAAAACTGTGGTTTATATTATTATATTTAATTATATAAATGCATGAATTATCAAGAATAAAGAAAAATTGTAAAAAGTAGTAAACATCTTTCTAAATATGGTTAGCAAACAACCTCCAGCCAATAGCAAAATTTAGTATCAAGCCATGGGCTGTTGTGTGCTTACAGTGATTGATGTACATTCTAATTCTTTAAGTACTTAAAAATGCACTCACTTCCTTCTTTATAGTCATCAGGGGACATTTAACACATCTCAGCAATCGCTTACTAAATATCAGGGATGGAATGTTCCAGGAAGATATTTTATAATAGGATAACAAAACAAGAGGCTTTGTAGGCATGAGAAGTGTGTTACCATGAACTTTGAAAATTCACACTGCTTATAAAATGGAAGTTGGGGGCTAGAAGCATTTACAGTGGTAAATTCAGTGGTCAGAAGCATTTACAGACCTTGTAGAGGACCTGATTTTGAGGAATGTTCAGTAAACACTTTTAACTCCAGTTCCAGTTCTGGGGGATTCAGTGCCCTTTTCTTGGCTTCCACATGTTCGTGCACACATGTGCTACACATAACCTTATGCAGACACACACACATGTTCATACACACACACAAATGTAATTATACACTCAAATGTACATGATAAGTTTGCATGAGTATATATTTATACATGTGTTTACATAAATTTGTATATAGAGACAGCATATGGGTATAATCTGGTCATATAATAATAAACAATTGTTAAAACAACAAATGGACAGAGACTCAACAATGTGAACCTCAACCAAGGCCAGCAGGAACATTCTGTAATTTGAAGGACAGTGCTATAATCAAATCTTGAAAGGAAGTGTCTCATCCTGAGAGGCCACGGTAGCACCTTGGTAGGCTTCTCCCAGCCCCAGCCTCTACTAGGCTTGAGTTTCAGTTTCTATTTAGGTTTCAATTTTTGTTTTTGTTTCTGTTTCTGATAAGGCAGGTGAGGGAGATATTGTATACTCAGCATTACTCAGCACTTACAGTTCCAGCCAATAAGAAACATATTAGTGTGGCTACTGCTTGCTTGGCTAATCATATTTAAAATGACCTAATCCCCTCTTGGTTGTCTATAAAAGAAACCTGTGAGCTTTTCTGGGGATTGTCACCATTTTGGTAGGTGGCTGACCTGTTCATGTAGGACTTCTTCTCTTGAGAAGTAAATACTCTTGCTTTTGCATATGTGAGTGGTGGTATTTTTGTGGGGTGGTCTGGTGGATCATAACAATCCTTTTTTAAAATTATGCCAATAACTTTTTCTGGAATGAAGGTGGAAAGTGAGGAATGTAATCTATGACATAGAAAATGCATGTGTGCATGCACGTGTATACACATATGTGTATCCTTACATTTTAAAGTTTGCCATTTATTCATGTGTGTAAGTATGAACATGTGTGCATCCTTATATTTTAAAGGTTTATTATTTGTTTATTCATTTGTATGTATGTGTGTGTGTGTCCATAGAATCCAGAAGAGGGCATTGGATTGATTATTGGATCCCCTGGAGCTAGAGTTACAGATAGTTGTAAGCCACCCAGTACAGCTGCTGGGAACCAAACTTAGGTCTTCTGGAAGAGCAATAAACACTCTTGACTGCCTAGCTATCTCTCTTATATCCCTATATTTTAATTAAGAATACATATCTGCAAAAAAGTAAATAATCATTTCTTGACATTTTCTCCCACTTGACTTCTTGCCACAACACTGGTTGCTACAAAAGTTGTTTAGCCAGGCAGTGGTAGGAAGATGCTCGGCTGCATCAGTGGGCAAGTCCAGTTCCTCCTGTATCTTTGCCTGGCTCTGCCGTGCTGTGTTGACCTTTCCCTCATAACATGATGGTCTGCCCTCTGCACCCAGCATCTACTCTGCAAGAGACACATTGCTCTTTTCTGTGAACAAAATTTCAGCTTTCAAGACTCAGGAGAAGTTAAAAAAAATACAAAAATATTTGCAATAGTAAGCTAAGTGTAATCAAGCATAACCACATCTAGGAAGCCCAAAGAAGAGATTTCTCCTGGCTCAGCCAAAGACATTTTTACAGAGTATTTATTATACACCCCAAGGATTGAAGGAAGAGTTTATGTAAAGACATGGACAAAAGATGTGCCAAGAAATGTGAATACTAATGAGGTAGCTACAGAGAACTCAACTTGGATAATAGCCAAAAATGTGAAGAGGCATTCTGAGACAAAGGCACAGGCAGCTTCATGTCACTCACCTGGCTAGTCTTCCTCCACTGACCTCCTCAAAAGAATTCACCATTACATGGAGCAAATGGGGCAATTACCTAGCTCTTGAAAAGTTAGTATATAGCTATCCTCAGTCTAGATGCCCAATAAGGGAGTTTACCCAGTACAGGAATTGACTAGGGTTGTCTGAGCATGAAAAACATGGCTCTCATAGTCCTTACCCTCTCCCCATTCCCTCTTCCTTGTTAAAAAATGTTACATTACATTCCCAAAGCTAGCCACCAAGGTCCATTTCCTTATTTGGCCAGTTCCTCCTCCTGAGGCTGACTACCAAGGTATAGCTAGCAAAGTACTGAAGTCCAGCAATCAGAAGCCCCCTTTGGCTACCCTAGTTAACATGCCCAGTAAAAACAAACTAACTCATCCTAACATGAGTTTTTCCTTTGTAAACCACTGTTTTCCTATGGGCCATGTCTGTCTCCTCTCTTCCAAGGCAAATAGTCATTCCCCTTTTCCTTTTCCCCACCTCAATCTCTATCTCTTGTCTTTGTCTCTGATTCCTTGCTCTTTGTCTCTCTGCGGCAAATAAATTTCATTTGTGATGAGAACTTGGTCTTGGAGTATTCTGTGCCCATGTCAGTCCTTTCAGTCTCATTAATAAAATAATCTAAAATCAGACTCAAAATGAAGTCTAAGGACAATTTCAACTAAAGCTTGAGAACCAACCAACCAAACCAAACAACACCCCTAAACCAAACGAAACCAACAAAACAAACAAAACATGTAGGACAGGCAAGCTGGAAATTCTAGCAGCTACCAGGAGAATGGAGGTGGAGAAAAAGCCATTCCTTTAAAGTCAGGCGTGGAGGTCAGAGAAAGAGTGAGAAAGCACAGAGTGTCAGAAAAAGCATATCCAGAATTTTGGCTAATGTCTAAAAGAGATGAAAGAGAAGGAAAAGAGAAAACATGTTTAGTGCCAGGCCATAGACTTGAGTTCAGAGGGCATCTGATTCCAGGATCTTATGTCCTAGGGAAAAGAACTACAACAGGGATATGTAGTTAGAAATAGAAACAGACCGCTTGGTTAGTAAGGAAAGCATGCCAGTGAGATGGTTCAGTGGTTACTTTCCCTGAGCCTGAGAACCTGAGTTCAGTTCCTGGAACCCATGTAGGGGGAGGCCAGACCTGTGCAACAGCCACATTTGATCTACACCATCTAGAATCTAGACTCTAGTTCCTTCTGTTTCCTAGAGACAAAATTCTCCTTGGACACATCTATGTGAACTTTCCTCATTTGAGGAAGAAGAGTCACCATATCTGGAAGTCAAATTAAACATAAAAAAGCATACAGTGGAAAGAAGCATGTCTTGTTAAGTGTAAATGATTACTTCTTACAAGGTAGTCCTTGGACCTACATTTGCATAAGCCATGGTATCACATACTCCATCTCCAATCATAAATACATGTACGAAAATAACAGAAAAGAAAAGCACTCCTTGTAACTAACTGGTAGAAGCTAGTGAGTTGAGGATCACTCCCAGAATCACTGAGTTTTGAGGTGAATAGTGTGGTGTAGGGCCTTGACCTAGCACTCACCATTTTCATGACTATAGAGTTTGGTTTCTCTTGTGCCTGCTCTGTTTCCCAGTCTTTCACCATCTGACTTTTTAAATTTTTCAATCTTGAATTTTTAGACTACAGCCTCTACATTATCCTTCATACTACAACATTGACACATTTGTGTTTTAGGAAGACCTTGTCAGTAGCTTAAGGAATATGAAATTAAAGTGCATTAGATGTTATAAAAATATATGAAGCAGTGAAAGAAGGAATGTGGTAACAGAAGGTGATGATTACATTATTGTACAAATTCTACTTAGCATATAATGAAAACCTGGAGCCAGATATTGGAGAAAAACTGGAATATCAGAAAGAGGAAACAGACCACAGTCAATTCTCACCCAGTCAACTTCTCAAGCCAAACAGGGTAAATGCTTTTTCCACAAGTTCTTAGCCTAGCTGGTCACTTCTACAGAATGTCTAACTAGTTGTTTCATTTCTGGGTTCAACTCTGCATCATAATCTTAGAGTTAGGATTAAAGGTGTGAACTACTACTATTTGGTTGTTAGGCCTTGAACTCTCAGAAACACAGAAAGATTATTGTTACATCTGCCCCTGTATTCACAAAACCTTCAATGACAACATCATTTGTTCATTTATAAAAGCTTGCCAAAATATTCACTTTATGTTTTTTCCCGAATTTTTTGTTCTCTCTTCTATTGTCCAAAGCAGTTTTTTTTAAAGAGTAGGCTTTAGTTTCTTTAATTGCTCTGGGAAGGTGTTTTCTCCACAATGGCAAGATAAGACTGAACTGAATTTGATATGGAGGCTTTCAAAAGGCATTTCCTGAAGGCAGAAAGTTACCTTGTCTGTCTCTTGTTGACCTGTACTCATTAGTACAATTCCTCCCTTTGCTACACATTCTGCATACTCCAGAAGGCACTCTCCGAGATTATTCCTAACAAAGACATTGTTTCTGAGAATGCCTTGTTTACAGTCTCTTTTTCTGTGATCTTTCCTTCCACAGTTGTAACATTTGATATTTTGATTTTTTTTCTTAAATTTCTAGAAATAACCTCTCCTACCCAGTTACCATCCCAGTTATAAGATTCTAAATTAATTGTATTGAAGATCTAATTCTCCAAAGGTGTTGACCTTGCTTTTAATGGCCTAATTATCTTTTTACATTGTGAGTTAGCATTTTAAAATGCTAGATTATTCACCGAGCTTCTGAATCTGGTACCATTCTGTTTACTACAGTAGTTAATCTTTGCAAAAAAATCTGTAAAGGTTTTTTTTTTTTCCCTTGAATCACTTTTGTAAAGAATTCAATTTTCTTTCCTATTTCTTCAATTCTATCCCATGCATTTAAGGCTGCCATTCAGCATAAATTCAGGGTGTGCTCATGGTATAGTGATTGCATTTCTACATGAGCATAATCTTCCTCCCTAGGAAGTTGGTCTTGGAGATATCTATGCCTCTAGCTCTGCTTCTTCATTCTACTGTTTTTAGTCTTAGCTTTCTACCGTATCTTGCACTGTAAAAGCAGCCTAGCCTTCAAAACAGCTGTAACTATATCTGACAAGTCTTTAGGAATAATTTGGTTACATGTTGACAAAGAAATTAACATTTGTTTTACAAATAGTGAGTGCATACCATCCTTGAATTACCTTATATCTAACATTTATACAAGGGTCCAACTAGCTTCTGAACAATTTTTATCCTTTTTCTGATTTCTTTAAAGTTACTGGATATACTAATGTTGGCTATTTGAAAGCCTTAAGCTGTTTTTGTATAATCTTATGAGACAATGTTGAGATTGGTTCTTTAAATTCCTCTGTCTGGGTCTGATTATCTGTGTTTTATCTTAACAGGCTTTCTCAAGACTTTTTTCCTGGCATTCACATTAACTGAACTTTTAAATGATAAAACAGAAGTCAAACAAGTAATATTCATAATAAACATCATGATGATAATCCCATATACATTATTTATTTTCTATTTTACAGGTTTCAGTTTCAGTCTGTCTAGAGTAATATCAAAGAAAGACCAGCCATGTTCCATTATGCTACTCTTTCCCATGTTACTGTGGGAACAAGTTCTCTTTCTGCCTTAAATGAATTCCCCCCTTTTAAGAAATCCCCCCTCAAAGAAATCACAATTTACTCACCAAACTTGTTGTCAATGATGATTCAGATGACTGTGAATTGGGGTAGCTACCTGGTGTGGTAGCAGCCCAAGGAGGGGGGGGGGTCAAAAAGAAAAAAATCCACCACCTACTAGGAGACGGACACTGCTGTTTGAAAAACGTACTCAGGTGAACATGGAGAAGAAACACATGTGGCAGGCTCTGCCTAAGGCTGAAGGCTAACTCTTAACAGAAAACCTAGGCATCTGGTAGTTACTCAAGCCATGTGTAGCTCTATCCAGCAAGCAGTTTTTTTTTTTTTGAGAATTTATGCCCCCAAAACTGATCACCAAATATTACATGAATTCTAGTTGGTGTATAATGAAAACTCAGAGTCAGCTATTGGGAAAAAGCTGGAGTATCAGAGAGAGGAAACAGACCACAGTCAAATCTCACCCAGCCAACTTCTCAGGCCAAACTGGGTAATTGCTGCCTTCAAGGGTCTTTAGCCCTTGTCTTTAGTCACTTCTACAGAATGCATGAACCTCTGCCTCCTCCTGCCTTAAATATTTTTCATGCCCAGATGTTTTACTTCTGGGTTTAACTTTGCATTATAAGCTTAGAGTTAGAATTAAAGGTATGGGTTACTACTGCTTGGTTGCTACTCTCTGACCTTCATGGCTTGACTGTGGGTGATTCTGTTTTTTGATATTCTAGGCTAATTTTCTAAAATCTACAATATATCACCACATTACATGACATTCATTCATTTGTTCAGTTGAGGTAAATACTGTGTGCTCTGGATACCTACTGGATCTACATTACAGTGGCTATTTTGATGAGTCATTAACTTCTTAATAAGGAACAAGAAATTAAACAAATAAACACACATCGATGTAGATTCCCCAAATGATAAATGCTATGTAAGTTTCCCAAAGGATGTAACAGACACAAATGCTTTTCTAGCAAAGTTTTGCATACTTAGAGCAGTTGCTGATGGTTGTATTTGCATATGGCCAGATGAAAATTTCTCTTATTACTACTGGCAGACTAGCAGCCATTTTAAATAATGAGCTAAGTCAACATCCACAATCTCCCCTTCTTCTCTATCACCACTGGGTCTTAATTTCAGTGATGGTAGTTATTTGTTACAAATTATAATCCTGCAGCCTAGGTACAGCAGTTATTAAACCTACTGCTTTGTTCTTCTCTTCTATTTCTTACTAAAGAATGTTTTTATAAAACTTGTAAGGAAGCCAAACACAAACACGATTTCCCTCCTGGTAGGTTTGGCGTGCATAATTGCTACATTTTATGTACTCTGCCTACATCCTTTTGTTCACTGTAGAAAAGATTCTCTTTGGGCAGGCCTGTGAGAATTTTCTTCATTTGAGGATGAGGAACACTACAGCTGGAAGTCAAATTAAACATAAATAAGTGAATAGAAGCCAAGAGAAAAGAGACATGATTTGTTAAAAAAGTTAAAATAGTTATTATGAATATACTTCTGAAGATAATGGTGGGAACATTATTCTTTCTTTAATCTGCTTAGCAATTTCACTAAAATTTTGTTAACGAGATAAAAATTTCATTAAGGAGCTTCTGTGGTTATTCTCAGCTTTAAAACGGAAACTTCTATCTTGACTTCAAAGAAGTTTGGGAACAATTTTGTTGATAAAGTATAATTTGTTGCATTTCTTGAACTGGAGGGCCAAATCTCCTCTGTTTAATTGACCAGGCTGCTCTCAGTGCTCAATTCTTTTGCTTTGTCACATAGAGAACCCTAGGCTAGGATTGACAGTGCACAATTGTAATCTCAACAGAAGGAGTCTGAAGCAGAAGGAGTGTTGTGAATATGAGAGTATTGTTTTCTACATAGTGAATTTTAGACTCATCGTGGATATATAGTAAGACCCTGTAAACAAATAAGCAAACAAATAAACACAGTCAGAATTAAAAACAAAGCAAAAATAGAATTTCTAAGTCAATAAGTCATTGAGATTAATTAGACTTTTGTTTTTTAGTGTCTCATTATCTGAGTCTGTACATGACTCTAAATGATGTTTTTGAGTAACCAAAAGTTACTTGCCATTACAGACTACAACTCAGTATGGTCAAGCTTCATGAGAAAGGAGTTCCCTGAGAACCATCCGTGCCAGCCATTCTTGTTCAGATTTTCTATTCAAGTGTGAATATGACTTTAGAAAGAATCAAGAAAAAAATTATAAAGGTTCTGAAAATGTGGAAGATGACATAAGATCAAAGCTGGAAGTGTGTAGGTAGATCTGGACTTGGGTGTGGGACCCGGGCTGCCATTTTCACTCTTGTAGTTCTTAAATCTTTTAAAATTATTTTTATTTATTTGTGTGTGTGTGTGTGTGTGTGTGTGTGTGTGTGTGTGTGTGTGTGTGTGTGAGTGTGTGTGAGTGCAGGTGCCCACAGAGGCCAGAAGAGGGCATCAGATCCCTTGGAGCTGTAATTACAGGTGGTTGTGAGCTGCCCTAAGTGGATACTGGAAAGTGAAGTTGGGTTCTCCAGAAGAACAGTAAGTTCCCCTAATTGCTGAGTTATCTCTTCAGCCCTCTTTTATAGTTCTGAATGCTGTAAAATGAGTAATCACAGGACTTAGAAAAATGGCTAAACCTTCTTTTAATACACTTCATTGAAAATGGCAATTTTCTTTTTTAGAAATTCTAAATTAAAATCTACTAAACTGTAACTTATATATGAGACTATGGGATTACATTAGATTCAAATACCTGGAATCTGTATTCTCCAGTTAATTAACTGCATTTACATGTTTGAATTTGCTAGTCTTTTATTTTTAGCTGGAACCTTCTGAGTTGGGACAGTGTCTTAGTTCTCATTTGCTCATATTTATTTAGTTCTTTTGTTTTGCTCTTTATTTAGCTGACTCCCTCACTAGTGGCTAGCAGAGTGTAAGGTCTGGCGCCAGAATCTTGAGAGGAGAAGCCACTCCAAAGACCACAATAAGTAGATGGACATGGACTGTCCATCCTTGAAAGACCTAGTGCTTGAGTCACTCTGCTCTCCTCATGACCATTGCTGCAGACCCAAGAGAGGCAAACCTTATCTTTTACTCTAGGTTCCTTGAGAAGGAAGCCTGCCTTGTTTTCCTTCTTTGAAATCTCAATAAGACTTCAGTCCCTATGTTTCTTTACCACTTCACCAGTATCATTTTCCCTGTTGTCCATCACCTACTCTAGACAGGATGTTGGGAAGGAGAGTTATATGGGGATGTGGTAACTGTGCCATGGTCACATAGTTCTATAGATATGATTTAAGTATTTAGATGTAGGTATTAAGATAAATCATTTGTGGTAATCTTAACAAAAAAGTTATCTTTGAATATGTTATAGAATCAAATGCAGCCAAAATTAAGTGTTTGCCTCTTAGAAGTGTGTATAATATAAATTAGGGGAGAAAAGGAATATTTGTTTGCAAAGATGTTCAGAATTCAAAAATCTACCCACTTAGATTTTAATTTATTTCAAGATCATTATTTTGTTTCATGAGACAGGGTTTCTCTGCAGTGTATGTGTGTGTGTTTCTATGTGGATATATACGTGTGTGTGTGTGTGTGTGTGTGTGTGTGTGTGTGTGTTTGTGTGACAATGGAGGCCAGAAGAGGGAGTTGGATCCCCTGAAGCTGGAATTATAAGTGATTGTGAGTCACTTGATGTAGGTGTTGGGAATAACACTCAAGTCCTTTGGCAAGAGCAGCAAGTAAGTTCTCTTAACCATGGGTCCATCTCTTCAGCCTGATTTTAATTTCTTAATGATCTTAATTACGTGTGGCTTTCCTGCTATGTCTCTGATAAGAATCATGTGAGTATTTTTGGCTGTTCTTCTAAGTGTCCCTTGTCCTTGTGTATGGATTCACTCTATCTGAGGCTGAGCTCTGGGCTCCCATGCTTTCCGTCAACCTCTTGCAGTTCTTCTAAGCGTTGCTACTGTGGTTACTGCAGTCATTTCCCTGGTACCATCTGTAAACTGATATTTTGTGGAGAAATTTGTATGGATTCCAAGTAAGAATTCAGCTTGTTTAGTTAAGAGAAAAGAAAGAAATTGATCAATTTCTATTTTAGTCCACTCCCCAAGTCCCCAGTTTCTTCCCACTCACCCTCATGTGGAGATATTTCTCCAAATTTGAAATAGAATCAGGCTTCCAGGCTTCACAATTGAGTTTCAGCCAAAAATTACACTTACCAGAAAACTCACAACACTAATAATAGTGAGAAATAAGACACTTGATTAAAAGGCAGCACACTTGTCTATATCTTTAATGTGCATTCCTAATGAGTCTTAGCAGGAGGCTGGTCCACATGAAAATGCACAATTAGCCCATCCAAGTTTAACACACTATTATCTACACCCAGGCCCTCTCTTCATTACCATCTGAATGCATTGTTTTCTTTGGAGTTTTGTGCAGGAAACAAATCCCTAAATATGGTGCAGCAGTTCCAAATTCCTATTTATCTGCACTTGCCCTTTAGACAAAAGGCCCAAACAGCGTGCTCTTTGATGCATTAATTTTCAATCTCTGGCTATTTTTGAAATTGTAATGTAGCACATTTCCCTTTTCCAAGAGACTCAAGTCAATATACAGTGTGGAAGTGGATACAGCTAAGGGGTTTGTTTGTTATACCAAGTGGATGCACACCATCCTTCCCAATGTACCCCAGCTCAAACCTGCTTGAAAGAGCTATTGAAATGCAGTACAACATGGCTTGGATTTAATGTCCCTGCTACACACAGCACCTTCCTTACTGTCTAGAGTTTTGAACTGGGGGACTAACTAGATTTCTGAAATAAATAAGAGAATGAAAGTTTGATTTAGTTTTCATTCTGAATCCTCTTTGACTTTTCACTGATTGTCAATGGTTTCTACTATGCCACACCCATAGCTCTGTCAACTGCCCTGATATGCCACATTCCATTTAATCTCAAGCAAATGAAAACAAAGGGCTGGAGAGATGCTGAGAGTGCTTCAGGGTATGGATTGTAGGTAGCTCTGAACTCCAGCTCCAGGGGATCTGATGCTCTCTTCTGGCCTCTGAGGGTACCTGCACACATGTGCACACACTCATGCACAGACACATAATTAAAAAAAAAATTAAAAGCAGATTAGAACTGTGCAAATGTTTAATAATTCCTTCCCCTTTCACCTCATATCAGGCACCACTTATAGTTGATCTTTCAAACAGAGTTAAAAGAAAAAGGGTTTTTTTCCTTATGATAAACATAGCAGTTTTTACTTTTGTGACACATCCATGCACATGCATGTGGAGGCCAGAGACTTGTGTTGTCCAGTGTCTTCCTCTATTGCTCTTTACCTTATTTTTGGAAACAAAGTCAGTTGCTGATCCCAGACATTGCAACTGGCTAGACTGGTACAAGCTATCATCATACCTGCGCTCTCTCTCTCTCTCTCTCTCTCTCTCTCTCTCTCTCTCTCTCTCTGGTCCAAGAAATCTGAACTCATGGCTTCATGTTTGTGCAGCAAGCCCTCTATCCATGGAAGCATGTTCTTAACCCTTTAGTTTTTGCTTTTGGAAAGAAAATTGCACAGGGCATTATGATTTTAGGACTATATAAATGATAGGGATTTTGCAGATTGATACAATAACACAAACCAATGTGACATGTGATACACAAATGGGTAAAACTATTACTTGGTGACTACTGGTACTCTTGGGAATAATTTGCTAGGCATAAGTAGAAAAAGGCCAGAACTTGAATTATCTATTTTTACTCCACAATTTTTCTGCTTATGATTATTATTTTCTCAATTTCTGCACATGTCAGAATTCCCCTTTCCTATTTTTGGCATCATCTATAAAAATACTGTAGCAATGTTGTCTGTGCCCCATTCTTGTGAAGACTAGTGATAAAATTACAAAGCTTGTAACAGTATGTAGAAGATCATCAAGGTTGCAGAATGTAAAATCAATAGAAAAGGCACTTATTTATAGATTGGAGCAAGAGGAATATTGTAAACTAGATATTAAAAATATAGCATAATAAAAATATAATGAAAATAGTGTTAGAAGAATAAACATTTCAGAATAAATTAAAAATAAAGCATAAAATACTTATTTTGTGAATTTTGGTGTGAGATATAGCTCAATGGAAGAGTACTTGGCTAGCATGTGTAAGGCTCTAAGTCTAAATACTAGTGTTTGGAGTACATACACACACACACACACACACACACACACACATACACACACACACACACACCATCTCCCAAAAGAACAACTTCCCAAGCTCCAAACCAATAAAAAAAATCAAATAAAATATGTAAGACATTTCTAAAAGAAATTAAAGAGGATCCAAATAAATAAAAAGTTTATCCATGTTTATTGCTTAGAAGATTTGTTATTATTAAGATGATGATCTGATATACATATCTAGAAGAACTGGTCACCAAAATACAAGCTGATTTCCTTTGTGCAAACCTAAAATTCATATGGAAATGTAACGGAGCCTAGAGAGCCCAAAACATCTTCGAGGGGAAAAGCAAAGGTGGAAGAATCACATATGTACTTGAAAGCTTACCAGTGAGCAATCTGGGGTCCTAGCATCACAATACCATGATACTATGTGTGGGATTAGTCAGAAGACTAGGAAGTGATAACTTTGACACAGACATATAGAACAATAAAGAAAATAAATAGTCCTGAAATGTGCCTTTATATATACATTCTTTGTTTTTTAAAAATCTTTTATGACTTTATTTTTGTGTATGTATGTGTGCATGCATGTATGGAAGTGTATGAACACATGTGTGTATGTGCACAAATGAGTGTACACATGTGAATGGAGGCCCAAGGTTGATGTCATTTGTCTTTATCAATTGTTTTCTACTCTTTCCATGCTATAGATTGAGGTAGAATCTCTTGCTGAACTCAGACCTTGTCATTTCAGCTAGTTTGGCCAGCTAGTTTGCTCTGGGGGTCCCTGTCTCTTCTTTTTTGTATGGGGATTACAGAAAGGTGGTCATGCCCCTCCAGATTTTTACATGTGCTCTAATGATCTGAATCTAGTCTTTATTTTGCACAGTAAGCACTTTACCCACTGAGACATCTATCTGGTCCCTCATTTTTTCTTTTATGAAGCCAAGAAAATTTAATGGAGAAAGGATAATATATTCCATAAATGGTTATACAACTGAATATTCATATGCAAAAATTTCATTTGAATCTTTGCCTCATACCATACCTGAAACATAAAATGGGCCCTAAGCCTAAATGTGGGAGCTGAAATAATAACATACTTAGAGAAAAATAATAAAAAATATTTGTGACTTTGGATTAAGCAATATTCTTAATAATAATGATATTAAAATGCAAGCAAGAGAACAGAAGTTGAGTCTCTTCAAAATTATATACTTTTGTGTTTCAAGGGAACAATTAAGAAAAATGATCTGAATAATGTATTTGAGAATCATAACCTAATGGATGATTATTCTGAATACATAAAATGCCTTTAAATTGAGATGTAAAATTCCAGTGGTAAAATTCACTATAGATGTAAGTAAGCATTTCTGTAGTAAAATTACAAGGGGCTTAAGACTCCAGGGAAAGATGCTCAACACCACTGAAAGAGAAACATAGAGAAAGCTGATGACATAAAACTTCACAGTATCAACTCAAAGGGTTACACCTCGGGTATAAGAGGTGTGGGCAAGAATATAGACCAACATACATTGCTAGTGAGATTATAAAATAATGCACATGGTTAAGAAAATAGCTTAATAATTCTTTAAAATAATGTTGGCATATGATCTACTATTTTAACTCCCATGTATCTGGATATTCAAGAGAAATGAAGATACTTGTCCACACACAACCTGTCACCAAGTTCCCTCCTAAAATAAAAACAATCTATTTACTGAAGTCTATATAAGCAAAATTGGGCATATCCAGGGAATGGGAATTTTCAGCATTAAAATAAATAAAGTATGGATTCAAATCATAGCTCAACAAACCTAAAAAAGCATTATAATAAGTTAAAGGAGCCTGTTGCCAAAGATCACACACTATACAATCTCACATACAAAGGTCTACAAAAGTCAAATCTGTAGAGATAAAAAAATATACCTGTGGTTGTCTAGAGCTGGAGAAAGTAGAATGGATAGGAGTTAGATGCTAATGGACACAAAAGCTTATTTTAGAGAGAATGCAAGTATTTTCAAGTGGGACTGGAGAGATGGCTCAGTTGTTAAGAGTACTTGCTGCTCTTTTAGAGGACTGGGGCTTGGTTCCCAGCAACCATGTCAGGTGGCTCACTAGCGTCTGCAACTCCTGCTTCAAGAGATCTGATACCCTTTTCCTGTTTCTTTGAGTATTTGCACACACACACACATACACAAAGTTAATTGTCTATGTCTGTAGTGGAATGTTTCTCTCCCACCTGTTAGTTTCCAAATACCCAGCAGCTCCTTCCCAAATAATTGACTCAGAGGCTTAATATTACTTATAAATGCTCAGCTGGTAGCTCAAGCTTATTACTAACTAACTAACTAATTAGTTAGGCTTACACTAACCCATATTTTTTAATCTATTCTTAGCCACGTGTCTTAGTACTTTATCTCAGGCCTGCATTTCATCTTACTTTCTCTGTGTTTGGCTGGTAACTGACTCTCTGTCTTTCTTCTTCCCAGAATTCTCCTAGTCTGGTCAACTCACCTATACTTCCTGCCTGGCTTCTGACCAATCAGCATTTTATTAAACCAATACAAGTGACAAATCTTTATAGTGTACAAGAACATTATCCCACAGCATGTGTCTGTAACATTGGATAATGAGGTTAGTTGATAATTATAAAATCAGTGGTTTGATTTTACTTATACATGAATTTTAGGCAGTTTATTTCCCCCAACAACATGTGCTGGACTTTTATCATCCTCCTCTCCTCTGTGGCTGATGTACTTGGTAGGATGTAAATAGTGCTTTTCTGAGACTCCTCCAAAGATTTAGGGAGTACACACAAACACACACACACACACACACACACGCACGCACGCACGCACGCACGCACGCACGAGCATCTGCATGCACACATGCACACACACACACACACCACAAGCATTTAAAAATAGAAATGAAAGAAAGTCTTTGGAACAGTTCTAAACCTAGGTTACAGTCACTGTTACATAATTCTAATATTATAAAAATAGTATGATATGTTTTAGAAGGGTGAGCTTTGTGTTATATAGATTGTTTTTCAAAAAAGCTCTTAAAAAGACCATAAACTGTGCCTCTTTAGGGTATACACCCAGAAATGGTTTTGCTGGGTCCTTGGGGAGATTGATTCTCAATTTTCTGAGAAACCGCCATACTGCATTCCAAAGTGGCTGAACAAGCTTACACTCCCACCAACAATGGAGGAGTGTTCCCCTTACTCTGCATCCTCTCCAGCATAGGCTATCATCTGAAAAGGACAGCACTGGTTTTCAACTGGCTTTCTTTTTTATGTTGTGTGAGGTCCAAGCTTACACTCCCACCAACAATGGAAGAGTGTTCCCCTTGCTCCGCATCCTCTCCAACACAGGCTGTCATCTGTGCCTTTTATCTTAGCCAATCTAACAGGTGTTAGGTGGTATCTCAAAGTTGTTTTGATTTGTGTTTCCCTGATGGCTAAAAATGTTGAGCACTTTTTCAGGTGCCTTTCAGCCATTTGTAATTCTTCTGCTGAGAATTCCCTTTTTAGATCTGAACCCCATTTTTTGATTGGGTTATTCAAGGTTTTGGGCTCTAGATTCTTGAGTTCTTTATATATCTTAGAGATCAGTCCTCTATCACTTGTAGGGTTGGTGAAAATCTTTTCCCATTCTGTAGGCTGTCTTTCTGTCCTATTGACAGTGTCCTTGGCTTTACAGAAGCTTCTCAGCTTCAAGAAATCCCACTTATTGATTGTTGGTCTTAGTGTCTGTGCCACTGGTGTTATATTTAGGAAGTGGTCACCTGTGCCAATTCGTAGAAGTGTATTTCCCACTTTCTTAGCTCAACTATGCTCATAGCCGCATTATTTGTAATAGTAAGAACTTGGAAACAACCTAGATGTCCCTCAACTGAAGAATGGATTAACAAACTGTGGTACATCTATACAATGGAGTACTACTCAGCAGTAAGAAAAAATGATATTCTAAAATTTGCAGGCAAATGGATGGACTTGGAGAATATCCTCCAGAGCAAGGTATCACAAACTCAGAAAGATAGTCAGGGGATGTACTCACTCATTAGTGATCTCTAAACAAACAAAGAAACAAGAAAAAAGCAAAGCATGCCCAAGCTGCAAACCACAACCACTGAACAGCTTGGGATCAGAAACACCCTGGACTGACTCCTTGGATCCCACTCCCTTTAGAGGAACACCTGACTCACTCTTGAGGGAGGGGGGAGAAAGCTGGATCTGCCAGGAGTGGAGACTGAACTAAGCAATATTGGGTCAGTGGGACCATGGGACTGTCTGCTGCCTGCCCAGGGAGGGGATGGGGAGTTGTGGAGAAGAAAGAATGACCTGATGTGGCAGGAGGGGGAAAGGACCTTGAATAAGGATATACAAGGATAGAAAGTGTGACTTCTTTGTTCATAATAATAATAATAATAATAATAATAATAATAATGATAAAGACCATAAACATCTATCAAAGTCTTTGGCACATGATAATTGTTCCATAACTATTCAATTGATACTTCGTTTTGTTACTCTATGTCAGTGGTTTTCAACCTTCCTAATGCTATGACTCTTTAAGAGAGTTCCTCATGCGATGACTCCCAACCATGAAATTATTTTTATTGCTACTTTATAACTAATTTTGCTATTGTTATGAGTCATAATGCAAATATATGTGTTTTCTGAGGGTCTTGAGAGATGCCTGAGAAAGGGTAATCTGACCCCCAAAGACAAAAGATCCACAGGATGAGAACTGCTGCTCTATGTGAATCAACAGTATCTATTGGTTGTGAATTGTGCATCAATTTTCTGAACTATAAACACACAGAAGAGCCTGAGACTAAAGAAATGTCTGTTCCCTTGCTAATCTCACTGTGTGTGTGTGTGTGTGTGTGTGTGTGTGTGTGTGTAAAGCCAACAAAACATAGCTGAAAATTAAGATCTGATTCTGTGAGTTTCTAGAGAAGGAGGGCCAATTTAAGAAGAGTGGTCAGAAAATTATTGCTAAAAAAAATGGTTGCTACTTTTAGGAAGACTTCCTTGTTTCATTTTGAGTGCTTTTTTTTTTTCTTCAAATTCTTGACAGTACAGAAGTCTTCACATATTCAATACAAAAATAAAAATGAGCTTATGTGAGGTGCAAACTGTAAGTCCTAATAGTAAATATTGTTAGAACCATGGGGTACCACTGAAAAGGCAGACATCAGAAAAAAGAAGGTTATGAAAGTTATTAAGGAACCTGCGGCTGGGAAGATAGCTCAGTGGGTGACTGAGCATGAAGACCCACATAAAGTCTGGGCATGGCAGTGCAATACTTGAGGGGAGCAGGTGTTGAGAGAAATAGATCATTAAAGTTCACTGGTCAGCCAGTTTTGCTTATTTGGTGAGTTCCTGGTCTGGGGAGAGACACTGTCTCAAATACAAGGTGAGGAGCTACTGAGGAACACACCCAGTGTTGACTTCTGCCCTCTACACAGTGGAAATAACTATCACATTACATATGAGCACACACATAAACATGCAGAGAGAGAGAGAGAGAGAGAGAGAGAGAGAGAGAGAGAGAGAGAGGAGAGACACACAGGGAGATCTTAAGGGATATTAAATAGAAACTAAATTTCCTACTCAAATTTTGAAAAAAATGCAAAAGTAAGTAAAAAATGACTGCACTGATCAGCATGTGTTCCTTAATACTGAATTCCCAAACGAGATTTTGTAGCATACTCAACTGCAACATTTTAAACCACCAACAGACTTGCCAAAGGCCTGATAATTTATAAAATAGGAGGAAAATCTAATAAAGGTTCTATCAGAAAATGTGGGTGGGATACAGATGTGAGAAGAGTTCTAAAAAGAGAAGAATGATCATGTAGACCATCAGATGCTACTGTGAGAAGCCATGTAGTGATTCAGTTCTTAAGCTTCTGACAGAAGTCATGTCACAGTATTTTTTTCTGATTTATTTTGTGATCAATAGAGCCAACTGTTGTACAATTCAAAAAATAGAGTGAAGAGGTTGAAAATGTCTTAAAATGTATGAGCACAAAATTTTTTAAATCTTGGTCAAGAATTTAAAAGTGACTTTTAGAATCACCTGCAATGTCTTGTTCTGGATGAATATAATTTTGGTGCTGGAAAATATTAGTTAGTTCATTGGCCATATAGCTTGGTTGTCCATGGATTTCAGTCAGAGAACTGTAGTGTGAGATTATAGAGCAGTGGTTCTCAACCTGTGAGTTGTGACTCCTTTGGAGGAATCACATATCAGATATCCTGCATATCAGATATTTACATTAAAATTCATTAATAGCAGCAAAATTACAGTTCATGCATATTTTCATAGTGTCAGATTCCACCTAGTGTAAAGGAAAATTCTGAGTTTAGAAATGGCAAGAAAAAACATAGTTGATATTCAAGAATATTAATCATGTAGTAATGAGTTTTGTTTATATTTCTTATAATTTACCTAAAGATATGTTGTATGGCACTATTCTCAGGGAGATGTGAACAAATATCTAGTCACTGCAGATAGAACTGATGGCAGGTCAAAATAAGGACACTACCAAAGTGCAACTTGGTGAACTAATGATTATTATTAGGGTTGCTTACATTAATGCAGGTGAGGGGTTTACCTACAACAGCAAAAATGACTCAAAGAAAACTGCATCATTAAACCCACTCCAGCATGGTTGACAGCACACAAAAGCTGAAAACCTGGTACACACTGCACAACCTGTAGGCACCTCAACAGGTTAAGAAGCATCTCTTTCAGGAACCTTGGAGTCTGAGTTTCTTGCAGGCAGCTCATCTTGTCTTGGTCTCTTCCTGACAGCTGGGCTTTTATGAAAGTGTCATTCATCAGTCTTTACTGCTTATATGTGCTTGAGGAAGAAGCCTTAATGAATCTGCTCAGTTTCAGGGACTTCCTGAAGCCTTTGAGTAGTTCACTTCCTAAGCTTAAGGAGCTTCCCTGCAGGGTGGATATTTTACTTCCCTTTAGAACATCTTGTTGTTTCATTTCTCTTCTAACATCCTATATCTTGCTGAGTTTCACTCCAAGTTTGAAGGTTTGTACCTCTGAGGAAATTGTTAAATAAATAACAGCAGGAGACTTCCTAATATATTATTACAAGACAGAGATTACACTTCTAGCTATGTGATAATGAGCTAGAAGTCAGTGGATTAAGTGTGATGATAGATGTTTTAATAGAGTATTCTTAATTTTGCCATATGCTACCACTTAGTTAAGAAAGATTTGTTTATTTGTTTTTATTTTTATCATGGCCAAGTGTTTTGCTTATGTAAATGCACTGTATATGTGCTTGGTGCCTAAAGAGGCCAGACGAGGGGACTGGATTCCCTAGACTGGGAGTTATGTAGAATTCTAAGCCTCTATAAGAGTTTGGGAGATAAACTCAGATCCTATGCAACAGTAGCAAGTACTTTTAACCACAGAGACAGTTTTCCAGCCCCAGCACATAGTCCTACTTTGAATAGATGTAGTTCAAACCAGCAGGGTAGTGGATTAATAGATGTGACATAAGACAGAAGGGAAATTGCTTTGTCCAGGAAAGAGGAGAAAGTAATGGGTGTTAAAGAGGATGAAGCAAGCAAAATATAATGATCCATGTATGAGAATATCACTATAAAATCAATTACTTTATATGCTTTGTATGCTAACTTAAAATGAACTAAAATAGATTTTAATAGAAATGTGTGTAGACCCTGGACTGACCCTTTGGATCCCACGCCACCTAGAGGAACACCTGAGTCACTCTTGAGGGAGAGGGGAAAGAACTGGATTTGGCCAGAGGTGGAGACTGACCTAAGCATTAATGGGTCAGTGGGACCATAGGACTGTATGCTCCCTGCCCAGGGAGGGGATGGGGAGTTGCAGAGGGAAAAAAAAGTGACCAGATATGTTGGGAGGGGGAAGAGACCTTGGATAAGGATATACAGGGATGGAAAAAAAAAATTCAGAGGGAAAGATGAACACAAAGAAAATATAGGTGTAGCAATCTTATTTGTATGTCTACCCTTGATAAGCCATGCTTATCATTCTTATCCTCTATATAGTTATTGTTAACTCTTCCACATTTTAAATTCTTTTTACTGTGTTTTTTTTTTAAATACAAAATAAAGGGAAAAAAAAAAAAAAAAAAAA
>PVIH01006180.1:72178-114489 GCA_004025045.1 Sigmodon hispidus | reverse complement strand
TGAATCTACCCACCACGTGGCTTGCAGCCCGTGGCTCACCTGGATTCCTACATGCTTCTTCTTCGGGGGACAGATGGCGACTAGTAAACTCCACCCCTCCTTCCTACCTGGCTGCCTCTGATTCTCCACCCACTTCTACGGTGCCCTGCATGGGTCCAAACAGTCTTTATTTATATCGTACAGAGAACATTCCACCACAAAGGGCATACAAATTGGAAAAGAAGAAGTGAAGTTATCTCTATTTGCAGATGATATGATTGTATACATAAGGGACCCACAAAATTATTCCAGGGAACTGCTACAGCTGATAAACACCTTCAGCAATGTAGCAGGATATTATATTAACTCAAAGAAATCAGTAGCCCTTCTATACACTAAAGATAGAAGAGCTGAAAAAGAAATAAGGGAAACATTACCCTTCATAATAGCTGCAAATAGTATTAAATACCTTGGAGTAACTATAACCAAAGAAGTAACAGACCTATTTGACAAAAATTTTAAATCACTGAAGAAAGAAATTGAAGAGGGTATCAGAAAGTGGAAAGCTCTCCCATGTTCCTGGATTGGTAGGATCAACATAGTAAAAATGGCAATTATACCAAAGGCAATCTACAGATTCAATGCACTGCCTATCAAAATCCCAACACAATATTTTTTGGACCTTGAAAGAACAATACTCAATTTCATTTGGAATAACAGGAAAGCCAGGATTGCCAAAATAATTTTACTCAACCAAAGAACCTCAGGAAGTATCACCATCCCTGACTTCAAACTATACTATAGAGCCACAGTAATAAAAACAGCCTGGTACTGGCATAAAAACAGACTTGTGGATCAATGAAATTGAATTGAGGGTCCAGACATTAACCCAAAAACCTATAAACATCTGATCTTTGACAAAGAGGCCTAAAACATTCAATGGAAAAAAGATAGTATATTTAACAAATGGTGTTGGCGTAGCTGGATAGTAGTGTGTAGAAAAATGCAAATAGATCCAAGCCTGTCACCCTGCACAAAACTCAAATCCAAGTGGATCAAAGACCTCAACTTAAACCCAGCCACTTTGAACTTGATAGAAGAGAAAGTGGGAAATACACTTCTACAAATTGGCACAGGTGACCATTTCCTAAATATAATACCAGTGGCACAGACACTAAGACCAACAATCAATAATTGGGATCTCCTGAAGCTAGGAAGCTTCTGCAAAGCCAAGGACACTCTCAATAGGACAAAACGACAGCCTACAGAATGGGAAAAGATTTTCACCAACCCTACAAGTGACAGAGGACTGATCTCTAAGATATATAAAGAGCTCAAGAATCTAGAGCCCAAAACTTTGAATAACCCAATCAAAAATGGGGTACAGATCTAAAATGGGAATTCTCAGCAGAGGAATGGCTGAAAGGCACTTGAAAAAATGCTCATCATCTTTAGGCATCAGAGAAATGCAAATCAAAACAACTTTGAGATACCACCTAACACCTGTTAGATTGGCTAAGATAAAAGGCACAGATGACAGCCTATGTTGGAGAGGATGCAGAGCAAGGGGAACACTCCTCCATTGTTGGTGGGTGTGTAAGCTTGTTCAGCCACTTTGGAATGCAATATGGCGATTTCTCAGAAAATTGAGAATCAATCTCCTCAAGGACCCAGCAATACCACTTCTGGGTGTATACCCTAAAAAGGCACATTCACACTCCAAAGGTATTAGCTCAACTATGTTCATAGCAGCATTATTTGTAATAGAAAGAACCTGGAAACAACCTAGATGTCCCTCAACTGAAGAATGGACTAACAAACTGTGGTACATCTACACTATGGAATACTACTCAGCAGTAAGAAAAAATGATATCCTAAAATTTGGAGGCAAATGGAGGGATTTGGAGAATATCCTCCTGAACGAGGTATGACAATCTCAGAAAGATAAGCAGGGCATGTACTCACTCATTAGTGGTCTCTAAACAAGCAAACAAGAAAAAAAGCCAACCGTGCCCAAGCGGCAAACCACAACCACTGATCAGCTTGGGATCAGAAACACCCTGGACTGACCCTTCAGACCCCACTCCAACTATAGGAACACCAGAATCACTCTTGAAGGAGGGGGGACAAAACTGGATTTGGCCAGGAGTGGAGACTGATCCAAACATTATTGGGTCAGTGGGACCATAGGACTGTTTGCTCCCTGCCCAGGGAGGGGATGGGGAGTTGTGGAGAAGAAAAGTGACCTGATGTGGTGGGAAGGGGAAGGGACCTTGAATAAGGATATACAGGGATGGAAAAAAAAATTCAGAGGGAAAGCTGAACACAAAGTAAATATATGTGTAGCAATCTTATTTGCATTATCACCCTTGATAAGTCATGCTTATGATTTTTATCTTCTTTATAGTTATTGTTAACTTTTCAGCATTTTAAATTCATTTTACTTGTTTTTTGATAAATACAAAATAAATAAAGAAGAAAAAAAAGATTCAAACTACAAAAAAAAAAGAAAGAAAGAAGGGCAGAGGCACTTTAGCACACTGCCCATATTGATCCAGCCAACTGATGTAGACATTTAGCTTGATAAGTAAATCAGGCAAGTGAGATTCTATCAATGAGGAAAGTGGAGGTTCAGAAGGACCACAAAGAATATACATAGAAGCTGGAAGTAGAGGCAACCTTCCTTCCTTCTTTCTTCCCTCCCTCCCTTCCTTCCTGTGATCCATTCTTAACTGAATGAAAGGCATGTGTGAACTGAGGTCTGCAACTATCCTAAAAAGAAGTGTCACATATTTCTACTAAAAGAGGTTTTCACTTTGACTACTCTCAGAATGCAACCACAGCCATAGTAAAGTACAAACTGCCCTAAAGCATAGAAAACAAGTGTCTTAAATGGTATCTCCAGTACTTAATCATAGCTCTGGCATTGTTCAACCCTCAATACATACTTACTGAATAAATAAATGAATGAGATTGAAGAAAATAGTCATATTCTCAAATCTTTAATTAGATGACATACTTCAGCAGAGAAAGCCCCACTTGAGGTCTTTTATGTATTCTGGTATAAACTTTGCTTTTGCTCATAGATGCTTCTTGAATACACTTTAGTTATGATTCTCACACTTCACATAGCACAGTGGTTTTCAACCTGTGTGTCAAGACCCCTTTAGGGGGATTACATATCAGATATTTACATAATGATGACTTATAACTACCAAAATTACAGTTGTGAAGTAGCAACAAAATAATTTTTAGTTGATGGTCACCACAACATGAAGAACTGTATCAAAGGATTGCAGTATTAGGAAGGTGAGAACCACTGACATAGGGTCTCTGTGAAGCATATTTTATCTTCTTGAAAGGCAACTTCAGGATTTGTAATGCTCCTTCAATGACCTCTTTCTTCCTTCCAGGAAGACATAGAATTCTTCATCAAGAACTGTCCCATTAGCCTTCAGAACGACCTGCCCCATAGTGTCTGTGCTGCATCCAAGGAATCATACATGATTTTAAGGGAGGTGGATGCCTTTGACCTCCCACCAGGTTAGATGATGAAGAATAAGAATTTGCCTTTCAGAATTTAATTATACCAGAGTAGAATTATAGCTTTCTTCAGCAACCACATTGAAATGAGTTTAGTGTAGCTCCTAATGCCAATAGAACATTGCATGGAATACCAAATAAAATAAAACCTAGCAAATAGTAAGAAAAAACACACATTTTTCTTTCTCCTCAGGAAAAAAAAGGGGGGGTCAGAGAATCTAAGCCCTGTGGCAGAGCAAACACACTTATTCCTTCAGCTTGCCAGATGGGGATCTGAGGTCCCAGAGGGCAGGATGGAGACCCAGGGTGCTGCCTCATCCTAATGAGGTTTGCCCTAGAATTGAAGGAGACAGATGGACCTGCAGCTTGGAAGCCCTCAGCAATCTCCATGGGAGCTGGCAAGAGAGAAGCAAATCCCCGCCTTTGGTCACTGTTCCTTTCTCTGTCCTCTTTGGGGAGCATTTTCTTTGCTTTCAGCCACCGTGACTTCTTTTCTGCATATTCTTTCTGCTCCTCTGCTGCTGCTGTCCTGATCTTATAGACTTCTCAACTCAACCACTTCCATCATATCTTTTCAGATGTATTGTTGCCTATACCAGCTCCATCTTGATTAATGTTCAACCTGTTGTAAGTGTTTCGAGAAGAGTCCGTATATGGATTATTGAGAAGTGAAGGCAGATACAGTTTAAATCTCCTACTTCTCTGTCTGCATTCAATTTAGAATTCTTTCCTGGGAGAAAATGAGACTAAATTGCCATTTGGAAAAATGTAGAATTCCTCTTACTTGTAGCTTGCTTTTGAACACTTTGGACATCAAGAACATAAGGAAACTCATCTCACAGAGGGTCCCAAGCAAGCTTCCCTGGCTGATGACAGAGTCTCCATGGAGAGCATAATTCCTAGCCACCAGGCATTGAGCCAAATGCCCATGGTGTCTGCCTTAGGGAACACGGGTTAACTAGTTTTTTATAAGGAAATGATCAAAATTTGAGAACCAGTTCTCCAGATAAAATTTAAATACTGTTGTTCTCCTACAGAGCTATTTCCCTCCAGAGTTTCCTCAAAGCAACCAGAGCACAAACAAAAATATAGAAAGTACCAACTATGCCAGCTTTCAGTACCTGAGGAACTGAAACAGGAGAATCAAATATTTACAACAAAACAAAGCAAAACAAAAATATAGTAAACTCAGAATTAATATGATGGTGAAATTGAGTAAATAATTACAGGGATATGGAATCACAAAAAAATGGAGGCTATTATACTGTCGTAAGTTTCCCAGTGGTTGGTGACTTCAGGAATGTTAGTTTATTTAAAAATAACTAAATGATCAATTGAAAAGTAATATGCATAAGCCAGTGATAAGAATCCAGAAGAAGCCCTTGACTATGAATTGATACAGATCAATTCTGACTAAAAGAGCAGAAACTAAAAATTGATCATATCAGGTGGACAGTGGTGGCACATGCCTTTAATTTCAGCATTTGGTAAGCAGAGGCAGGTGGATCTCTATGAGTTCATGTCCAGCCTAGTCTACGGAGTGAGTTCCAGGACAGCTCCAGCTATACAGTGGAACCCTGTCTTGATAAACCAAAAAGAAAACAAAATTGGTCATCTCAAAATCTTCACTTTAAACACAATTTTGAAGTCTTTATTTTTCTAAATTAAAATAAAAATTTCTTAAAATAGCTTTCTGTGACCTCATGATCTCTCCTTACATGTTATCACTCACCCTATGCACTGTCCGTCCAGTCTTTCCCAGAATCCTGAAATGCTTCCATGTCTCATGCACATTGTGCCATCTTACTTGTGGAATTGCTCTCCTCTCCTACTGCCCAGAATGTGATTCCCCTGCTCATTTCAGTACCAATCACATCCCTTGCCCTCTTCGCAAGAAGATCTTTCCATCCTCTCAGTGACTCCTCCTTCTTTCTCACCCCTCTAGGAAACTGCCATCCCTGTCGTTGCTGTTGTTTCTCTATGCCATGGACCTCAAGGGCCTGTCCAATCTTGCTTAACACTTTACTCTCAACAGATGACACAGTACTGGGACTTTGATAACAAGGAAAGGATTCCACAAAAACAAGTGGTAGACTATTCATAGACTCTAACCTCAGAAAACTGTATACTGTTGAATGGGCTTTGATGTTACAAGCAAGGACAGGTAAGCTTGCTTCGTACTGTCATCTAATTCAATGGATATTAGGGGGACTGTCTCAATTTTTGTCACCAGGAGGCTGGATGCTTTAAAGCAGATCCAATAGAATGTATACACTTGTAATTGGGGTTTATTAGATTGATTTAGAAACTTCAAGAATAATCCCAAAGGGACCATTTATGGTCTCAAGAGCATGGGAACCAGTAGTAACCAGCAGTACCAGTCTAAGAAAACAAGAAAGAGGAGAAATGAAGAAAGAGAAAGAGAATATTAATAATGCAGGCCAAATGCCTAAAGGCCTCTGGGAGCTTCTAGTGTAGGAATCTGAAATCCAAGGTGGAAACTGCAGTCTGAGACTCCCAGTGGTAGCAGTGGACAGATGTACTTGCTCACTTGCTCCAAATGGCCTATTTGTGGCCTCTCTCTTCTTTATTACCCTGATGCCCACACCCTACAGAATAAAAGTGACCCATTATTGTTGTAGAAAGTTTCCCTGCCTGTTTGGGCCAGAGGTTTGGACCTTACCGGTGGTGGCTTTTGTCCCCCAAAGAAATGAATCAGATGCTTATATTAATTACCTACTGTTTGACCCATGTCTCAAGCACATTACTAGCTAGCTCTTTCATCTTAACTCAACCCATTTCTAGTAATCTACCTGCCACGTGTCCCAGCCCATGGCTCACCTGGATTTCTTACATGTCTCTTCTTTGGGGGTTGGATGGAGACTGGCTAACTCCGCCCTCCTTCTACCTGTCTGCCCTCTGATCTTCCACCCACTTCAATGATGCCGCACTTAGGCCAAATCAGTTACTTTATTTTCCCACCACACATTTTAAGAATACCTCATTCTAGTCATTTTGGCAACTAAAGTAACAGTTATGAGGAGATTTTTGTTTGGTTATTTCGTTGATATGTTCCAAGTGCTAATATCAGTGTGTGTACATAATACAATAAATAAGATTTATATCAAACTACAAGAGAAGGAAAAGAGGACTAAAAGTTTAGGTGTAATTTTTCTACCCATCTAAAACTGGAGTCTACCCCTTGTCAATGATATATCTTAGTCTCATGGTTCTTGAAGACTAGCTAAAATTCTTGAATAAAGGAGGTCAATGGGAAAGTGTGAGGCCTGATTGTCCAGATCATTCTTGCCCATAAAGCTGCTGTAGAATATGGGTCTTTGAGATTTTTTCTGGGTTTTAGAAATAACAGTGTCATCACCTTAGCAGGAAAAATTACTAATTCCCTAAAGTATCTGAGTAGTAATACTGGTAATTTGTGAGTCTCCCCAAGAATAAAGGACTAAATGCAAGAAGGCTGTAAAGCTTGAAAAAAGAGGTTTATTATTGAAAAATCCTATATTTAAGGTTGTACTTCACCTTGTTCAGATACTTTTCTGAGCTCAGCACAAAATGGAATAGTCTGTTTCTCAGCAGGACCCCCTCCACATGCACCTGCCTCCCCTTCTCTGCATTCTTTACAGAGTGTCTCTAAGCTCAGAGACCTGACCTTACCTGAAGGATGACTCTCCACAGAGCTTCCTAATAAGTCTGTATGATTCAGCACATAAATCTCCCACCTTTATGATAACTATTTTCTCCCACCTGTATGATGACTAAGTGCTGACCATTTAGACTTTTCTGCCTGGAATCCTAAGAACCCTTATATACCTTACCTGTGGAACAGAATGACCTGTTTCTCAAAAGTTGACTTGATTATTATGCTCCCGGCCATTGGAACCCTTCTAGCTGTTTCTGTTTCCTTTGACCTCATGGGTAGGTGAACAACCCTCAAGGAAATGGGAGACCAGACCCCACTGCTTGTTAAGATATGAAGTATACACAACAGAGAGGCTGTCTCTCTAAATATAGAGGGAACCAATTTTTTTAATATTTATTTTTATTTTATATGAATTCATGTCTTGCCTGCATGTATAACTGTGTAAGGGTGTCAGATCTTGGAATTACAGACAGTTCTTAGCTGCCATGTCGATGCTGGGAATTGAACTCAGGTCCTCCGGGAGAACAGTCAGTGCTCTTAACCGCTGAGCCATCTCTCCAGACCCGGGAACCAAATTTTATCAATGATCAGCTCTAACTACTGGAATTGTATTTTTCTTGGAATTCCAGGAAAAAGATTCCTCTCTACCCAATGGTCTGTATTGTAGTATAAGTCCAGCTTAGTCCCAGAAATCTGGACCCACAGTCCTGTAGATGCTTAGTCCCAAATAGTCACACAAAAGCTTTGCAAGCTCTTTGGTCTGCAATTTAGGCTTATTGCTTGCTAATCTTACATGTTAAGTTAACCTATTTTTAGTCACGTTATTTGCTACCCTTTTTGCTCAGTGCAACATACTCATCCTGCTTCCTCTGCATTTCACTGTCATCTGCTCTTCTGCTCTTCTGCTTCCCAGAATTCTTTTAGTCTGTTTGCCCCACCTGTACTTCCTGTCTAGCTACTTGACCAACCAGCATTTTATTAAACCAATATGAGCAACAGATCTTTACAGTTTACAAGAGCAATATCCCACAGCACTATGTGGTTTAGCAATTTTTAAAAAGGAAAGTCTCCTCAATATTTTGAACCCTCCAGAATCTAGATAACAGATGTAAAGATAATCACAAAAGTTGACATAGTTTGTTTTATTTTCATCATGTAATTTTCAGCTATTGAATTTGAATATTAAATTGACACTTTTGCTTGTCAATTATAGGCAAGTAAGATTGACAGAAGAGTCTGGTGGCCTTACAGGAGAAGCCTGATGATAAGCACTCCAAAGCCTCCATTTATAGTTATAGACCATTGGCATTTTAAGGAACATAGATGCAGATGTCTCAAATCTCCTACTTTCATAACACATTAATTTCCTTTGGAAAGCAGTTATTACTTTGAAAGCAATTTAAATATTTTTGAACAATCAGGTATTTCATTCACTTTCTTAATTTTGTATTATCAAGATTGAAAACAAAACATTATTTCTGAATCAGTTTCTGGGAGAATTGTATTGTACTTCTCATGTTCTAAAGAAGCATTCCTCAAGAATCATTATGTATTCTCTCCTAAAGATCCATGCACCACTGAGGAATCTCTCCTCTACACACCACAGAGTTAAATTCAAGA
Source organism: Sigmodon hispidus (assembly GCA_004025045.1). Lineage (NCBI taxonomy): Eukaryota > Metazoa > Chordata > Mammalia > Rodentia > Cricetidae > Sigmodon > Sigmodon hispidus. Next base: position 105,689 of record PVIH01006180.1, on the reverse strand, counting down.
AATCACAGCGTATTAGGAGTTTTTAAAACAAACTCAAACCTTGACCATAAGAATGCTCACAAAACAGGGCATGGAGCTGATCACTAAAGAAAAAGTAGGATTGAGATATAGAAACTTTGAGAAAATTACCTAACCTCCAAATCTCTCCGGTTTTCTTCTTGTCCTTAGGGACTAAGACAAACCTGCCCCTCATTTATGGGAATGTTCTGGAGTCAGAGATAATACATAAAAGCTTCTGAGTGCTAATTAGCTCTATCTGTCAGGGCACAGGCAGCAAGCAGGTCTGAGTGGCTGATTGCAAGTTCTGTAGCTGAAATACTTCTTGCCAACTGCCTGGAGGGCCTGATAAGAGAAATGACTACATTCTGTAAATTAACATATTCTAAGCAGGTCAGAAGTCCCGTTTATAAAAAACACTGGTAAAGATAGGGGGAAAAAAGGTGAAAGAATGGCCATTTTAGTTGCCCTGCTTAGGTAATGAAGCTGTAATTTCTTGACAAAGATCATTGCCTTGGAGTTAGTAATGGGTGGTAGCTGAGTATAATCCCTGGGAATAGCTACTGTTGAAAATTAAGAAAGGTATATACAGGGCTCATTTCTCTAATTGTCTTTGCATTTTGTTCTTTCATACCTGAAGTATAAATTCTACTCTGGGTTCCCCCTTTCTTCTTAACCACCATATATGTCTGCCCCAGCTCCTACATCTGGGTCATTTCTCAAACACTGAATTTCTCTGTGCATTGTGCTTTTTGAGAAGTAGTATTAGACTAGATACCAGGGAAAAAAAAGTCGATTTTTGGATCTGGACTCTGTCCTGTAGGTTTGTTTGTTATGACTTATCTGGTTGGAAGTTATTGAAACCCAAACTGAAGTAATATAAGGAGACTGACAGAGAAAGTCACAGGCTTACATAATAGAAGCTCAGAGGAAGAGACAGTTTAGATAGTATCAGGCCCTAGGGCTTCTCCATCATAGAAAACTCAGTCCCTTTACCCCACCCTCCTTTGACATAACCCAAACATGAACTTTTTACAAATATACCTTCCTCTCTTAATGTTGCTCTATGATAGCAAATACAGTCATGGGCAGTCCCAAGCATCTTGATTTATGGCTCTATCAAAAGATGATAGAACTGATCACCTGAGAATTCTGCTGGTGATGTGTTTCAAGGGAACGCAGCTGAGGAGCTTCCTGGCTGACATTGCCACCAACTCCAAATAAAAGGTGAGCCAGGAGTCATCAACAGAAGTATCCTTATTAGAAAGACCATTATTCATCTAGGAAAGTGACTGAATTATACGAGATTTGGCATATAGATTTGCTTTGAAAACCAAGCCCAAGGACAAATAAAGATGATGGCAGAAAAAGCCTGTTTGTTTCTTGATTATTGCCAAGTGTACGCAGGTTGCAGGTTGGCATATTAGACTGCTTGGAAGATAATGTGAGTACTCTGTCTGAAAGCTTCCCTATCTGACATGGAATCAGTGCCTAATGCTAGTGCATCTCCTCCATACCTCACGATGTGATCTTTACCAAGCTTTTCACTTGCAGAGAAGAATCTAATAATTGGAACCAATCCATATGTCTGCCAAATAGCAAAGACATTTGGGGATGAATAGATAAAATTGCAAGTATTATTTAACATGTATTGCTTTGTGTCAGCTCCTCTTCTTTATGTAACTCCCTTGTACAACTTTGGGGCAGGGGTCGGAGGCTGGGACACAAGCATAAAACTGAATTTACATGCAATAAATTGACTAAGGCTATATTCAGATGCTGTTATGGTGTTTGAATTGTTTGCCATATTCTATAAAAATTAGCCCTTTAATGGTGGTGTGAGTGATACTTACTAATGACTTTGACACTAATACTAAGAAGGAAAATAATGAATGTGAAATTGTGCAACCCTTTTGGATAGACCCCTTAATATGAGTAGCAGCTCTATGTAGAGTGTCTTTCTCTAAGCAGTACATCCTCAGCACAAGACATGGAAGGTGATGTGCTAGTCACTAATGTTATCATGGAATCTCAACCTCACCTAGATCTCTCTCCTGCATGTTACATACTCAAGGAAGGGGGAGTCTCCAGTTTGTTTCCAGCAAGATCCAGAAAGAAGTGGCCATTCAGGATATTATCTCACTTCTGCTGATGACATCAAGATGTATTGGAAGGAACTCTGAGGGGATTCAAAGCTCTCAGGGTTGCACCTTGGCTATCTGCCAACACATTGCATGACCTATGATAAGGCACACTGTTGTTCAGGTCCAGGGAACTTGTTGATATTCCAGGTAACATTTCAATCATTTCTCATTTTGTGTTTCAATTATTTCTAAGAATCAAACTCTAAGAACTAGAATTGGGGTTTGTCTGTGAGTGTCACTTGGTTTCCTCACTTTCCTAACCCCCACACTCATCTGTTCATCACTGTAGCTCAGAGCAGTAAGTTTATGGACCACACACACACACACACACAGAGAGAGAGAGAAAAACAGAGACAGACAGACAGACAGGCAGGCAGGCAGGCAGGCAGGTAGGCAGAGAATACAAAGAGACACATACTTACACAGAGACAGAGAGACAGAGACAGGGAATTCAGACACATACACAGACAGACAGAGGTAGACAGACAAAGAACACAGAGACACATGCAGAGAAAGACAGATAGAGAAAGAACACAGAGAGACACATACACACAGAGAGATAGAAAGAGACAGAGACCAACAGAGAACATAGGCACAGAGAGAAAGTGACAGAGAGAGAACACAGAAAGACAGAGAGAGAGAGAGAGAGAGAGAGAGAGAGAGAGAGAGAGAGAGAGAGAGACAGAAAACACAGACACACACACACACACACAGAGAGAGAGAGAGAGAGAGAGAGAGAGAGAGAACTCTCCTTTTGAGGTGGAGTTCCCACTACTTTATTTGGTGTTTTAGTTACCCTTCTATTGTAGTGAAATGCCATGACCAAGGCAATCTTAGGGGAAAAAAAAGCATTTAATTTGGAGTTGCAGGCAGACAGAGAGTGAGGCACTGTGCCCAGCATGGGCTTTTGAAACCTCAACACACACCTCCTTCAACAAGGCCACACCTACTTCAACAGGGCCACACCTCCTATTTTTTTTCAAGCATTTCACCAGGGACCAAGAATTTAAATAGATGACCCTATGGGGACCATTCTCATTCAAAAGACCATACTTAGTCTATTAAAACTATCTGAATGAGAGAAAATTAGGGCATTACTGTGGAAAATGTTATCACCACAAAAGATAATCACTATAAATCTACAAAACATAAAAAAGGTTTAAATATTCTCTTTATTCTCATGAAAATACCAATCATTCTTTCTAATTCTCTTACCCAAGCACAATGTTCCCCTTACTCGTAGATCTACATAGTAACTGTAGGTGCTCAGAAAATATTCACTAGGTCAGTGGTGACCTGAATAATTTTTAAAAAGGAGAACGATGGGTGAATGGATAGTTGAACAGTTGGACATGTGGGTTTAAGGATGTTTGCTCTGCAGCTATTCCAAATGATGTTTTCTAACATTGCCCAAGGCTCCTCTCAGATGAGTTAAACTCATTATTCTGGCTAAAAAGATTAGCATCCATCATAAATGGGTATTTACTTTTACGGCTTGATTTGAATTGTTGTAGCTGTTGTACTCTGAGTAGAAGTAATAACACTTTTATTTCCATTTTTGATGGGTAATGAGCTACTATAAAATACCCAAGCTACTTTCCTTCACCTACTTTATTGCCTGTTTCTGCTATATTCCAAATACTATACTACTGAATAGCTTTGCCCTTGCTGCATGGGACTACCTACAACATGACTTGTTACACATGGTTGCTAATTATGAGGTGAAATGTGCCCATTAGAGGCACTTACCTTGGAATTTGTAGTATGATACTTTGAGTGAAACAAAGCATAAAATATAATTTTTGTGGCTGAGTATATGAGGATACAAAACTACTCATTTATGTTAGGACTGGTGATTAATTTAGCATGATATATTATGTTTAGAGAGGGTACTACCATAGGGCAAAGCTTTCTTTAGCTTCTTTTGGAGCAGGAGTCATTTCTGCTCAGTTATTCAGGATCTTTGCTCAGGTCTTAGCTACTATGTCCCACATTTCTCTCCATTTCTATATCTTGAATTTTTAAACTTCAGTGTTGTAAATGGTTTCTGTCCCTGTCCGAGTCAGAGGTCCCACCTGCCTTTAGCTGCTTTTCCCCCCAAAAATGACTCAGATGCTTATATTAATTTCATCCTGTTTGATCTATGTCTCAGGCACATTTCTAGCTAACTTTTTCATCTTAATTAAACCCATTTCCATTAATCTATCCATAGCTCACCCTTACATGTTTCTTCTTTGGCTGCTGGATTGGGTCTGTCTGATTCAGCACTCTTTGTATCTTAACCTTAATTTCCCCCTGCACTTCTATGGCACTTGACACAGACCAAAACAGTTCCTTTATTTACAGCATACAGAGAACATTCCCACCACACTTCATGTCTGGGATTGCTCTGTTTTGCTGAATTTGTCTATTCCAGTAAACAGTCTGTTACAGGAGATCCCTGTGAGAGCTGTGGAGAAAGAATGCCTGGAAGCAAAGCCTGGCTCCATCTCGTCCTAGTGTTCTTCAGGCTCTGCCTTCTCAACTGTGAAAGGAAAAGAGTGATTATAACCAGTTTACAAGTCATTTGAAGGAATGAAATTCCTAACAACACATTAGGCAGTTAGAACTTGATAGGAAATTTCAGTAAGCATTGTTGTATATAGAATAAAAGCCATAAAAGGCATATTTATGAACCTAATAGCTTATTTGACTCTCACTATCTGCTCTGCTCTCCTTTCCTTCCCCCCCTTCTCTCCCTCCCCTCCTGTTCACTCCCCCTCCCTTTACTTCCTTTCTGGCACCACCCCTCCCTTCTCCTGTCCCTTTTCTTGATACAGGCTCTCACCACATAGCACACACTAGGCAGTCTTGAAATTGCTTTGGAACTTAATAGGTTATTTTTAAAGTTTCATTTATTTTTCTTTAATGTGTGTAAGAGAATGCTTACATGAATATATGTGTACCACATTTGTGCCAGGTGCCCATAGTGGGCAGTAGAAGGCATTAGATGGTTATAAGCTGCCATCTGAATCCTGTAAAAGTATCAAGCGCTTTTGCAGCTGAGCCATCTCTCCAGCCCTGGGTCAGGTATTCATCTTAATGTACTAGCTTTTGAAAGAGAACTTGGTCTTTTGTATCTTTCCCATACTTTGGATAAATCACAAACCTGATAATTATTCTTTTACTCTATTATATAAATTATTTGTATGTGTGTTTATATCTGATTAGGAGTCATTGGCTGCCAGTGAATTCTGGGGCAGGATCAATTACTGACCTTAGTTGTATACCCATTGGTTAGCTCAGTGGTCATACAGAAGAGCATGGGTGAACTCAGTGGGTCACAAAACAAAACAAAGACATTAATGTGAGAGGGGTATTTGGAAGGGTTAGCAAGGGCAGGAGGGAATGGAAGGATGTATGGGTGAGAGTAAAAGTGTATCATATACCTGCCAAAGAACAAATTTGGTAAAGTGAGGAGTAAATTTCAGCAAATCAGTTATAGAATATAAAAATTTGCTCCTCAATTAGAGAACATTTTCATAGAAAAATAATGTTGCAATATAAATGATATGATGTAATGGAGTATTTTAATAAGCAAATTTCAAATCTATGATTTATGTATTATATTAGTCACATATTTGCACTTCAAGTTCAATCCCTCCATATCCTGTGCCCATAGTCTGTGCTATCTTCAGCCATAAGGTGTGACTTACAGTTTCTGGGAGACAACCAAAAGCAATTGTAATAGCCATTGGGACACTTTTAGACTCCCTTTATGACAAATTTAAAGAGTTTTTTCATGCCTGGCACTAAAATTTTTGGGGGCAGTCTATAATACCTCTTAAAGGGAGTAGTGTCTGCCAAATGATGTGTGTGTGTGTATAAATACATAGGGTGTGTATATACTGCATTGTGTGTATATATATACAAACAATATAAAGTGTGTATTTTAACATTAAAGTGAGAATAAAATAATGTTTCCTTGTAAAATGAAGTTTCTGAGTTGGAATCATGGGCCCAAAATTTAAGATTAGCAAGACACAGAATCAAATCTAGATTCCACTTGCAATCTTAAATAAATGACTGAATTGCTGAGATTGTTCATCTGGAAGAATAACATTAATAAGAATTATTATGAAGTGAGAATTATAAGAAAGATAAAAATGACGCTTTCCTTAGTTACTGTTAGAAAGTAGTGAAATTTCCCCAAGAGAATGGCTACATAATAAAATGGGATTTTCTAGAACTCAGAGAACTGCAGGTATATATTTTCCTTAAGACTCCAGGAATTAAGTGTAATTTCCTCATCCCATTTGTCTCAGGTCCACTGTACACTTTTACATCAGAAGACAAAAGAAATAGTACTGGGTTGTGCACCTATGTTCTTCCAGGAAGAGTATTATCAAGATCTAATTAAGTCAAACTCTAATAGCCACATGCACGTGTATCTTTCTTTCTATTGAATTATGAGCTACCAAAGTTTCTGAAAGTAGCTACTATTTTCTGTCTCATTGGTGTTTAATTATAGAAAGCCCAAATGTGCAGCTTATACCATCAGAGGCAAGGGCTGAGACTGGTGATCTAGGCAATGAAAGGGAGTTTTTTGAGGCTTCTTTCAACCATTACAATAGATTCAAACTGTCAGCATTAGAAGGTTAAAGCCATATCTCACATCTGCTGTATGTCAAACACACTTCAAGATAAACTTTAACAGCCCAGGTGTTGAGTGATACATGACATTCAGATTTTCAAGCATGATTCTTTCAAGAACATGCAGTTTCCTGCTTCTGTTTGATAATTGCACTTTACCTCAGTTGCTGCTAATACATGATACCAGACTTGGCCTCCTAGGGAGCTGTAATCAAGGACTACAAGCTCCTTGCTGAGAGACACATTAGCATTGTTTCTAAAATTGATGTATGATGCCTATTATCATTGCATACATATTAGACTTGCCTTGGTTCTATCTATATGCAGTAGATACACCTGCTGCCCTACTCCTTTGAACATTAAAAAACACATACCTGAGTAATTTTTTCAAAGTTCTTTTTCTAAAACAAAGTTGCATCAAGTAATTTAAATGGCATAATTACAAAGTATGCATTGAGAAAGAGTTCATGCCTCCCTACAAATGGTAACTAGGATCTTCTTATCCTCTGTTGTAGATTTTATTATAAATTTGATTTTCCTCTTGCTACCTCTTTTGATTATGCATACATAGAATATAATATATGAGTGGAGGGTCATTATATACAAATAAGCTGAAAAACTTTGACTCTAGGACATGGTGCCTTTGGTAGTCATCTCACAACATATTGCCCATTTGGACCAAAATAAGCCATATACCTTTTAGTACATACCTATTCTATTCCTCTTATGACATGCTACAGAAAAGGGGGGAAATAATTAGTCCTGATAGCTTCTGCTAGACGGTAAGTCTCTTACCTATTTCTTCAGCAGATGGGTTAGTTCTCCCCTATTGCCATTATTGCTATTCTGTCCTTCTTCCAGCTACTCAGTTCCAACTTCAAACAAAATCCTTGAACCAAAACTTTATCCTTAGTAGAAAAGTGTAAGCAGAGTAAAAAATATAATCATTTTAGTAATGTTTGTCTATACCATAAATATTTTGTTTACCCTGAAGATTCACAGTAGGAAGATGCTCTAAAAACTGTAATTTTACAGTCTGAAAATTGATTTTCTTTCTTTATTTTAACAGGACTTTCTAGCAAGAGGACTCTAGCCTGAAACTCTGAGTATGCTTCAGAGCATATGATAAACAGCTAATTAGCTGTCAGTTGCCATAGAAATGTTTACGGGAAGAGCAAAAAACTCTCCATGCCCTGCTACCCTGTCTGAGGGAGGAAAACCCACATAATTTCTTCTATTTAGTCCCTAGTGGAGCTGCTGGCAGCAATTTTAGAATGTTCTTCACTAGGCAAGTTTATATGACCAATTTAGCTTCTGGGCTTTGAGCAAAGACTGTTAATCTGAGTAAGAAGAATTGAGTAAAACAGATCTTAAGGATCTGTGAGATGCTGAAACAATAGACGCTGAAGAGTTGTTCTGTTCACAACAGACCAAATTGCATTTTTCCCTCATGGAGCCATCTTCAAGGCTCTCTGCCTACCCCCATGAATTTTCTAAACAAACATCTACTGATTGCTGGGAGACAAGTAGTTTTTAAGCTTTTGTCATGGGCCAGCCCAATATAGCCTAAAAGGAGCAAGAGCAGGAGCAAGCAGGAGTCAAGATGGACAGATGGAATGTTTTAGATATAGTTACAGGTACCCAATTCCAAGAAGCTATATAAATGCCATGTCAAATCAGGTTTCAAAAAGATAACTACAACAGAATCCCCCAGTATGTGCACTTCTGAAACGTCATCATCCCAGATTTCCCCTAACAAATATTGTCTCTCCTTGATCCCTGCTCTTGCTTTTTGATTTAGTACTCTAGACAATAAAAATGCTATGCACTTGCATTCTACCCTCTGTGGATGTTTGCTTTTGGACTCAGCCACCTTACAAAAGGATAAAAAGGTATTATAGACTGTCAATGTTGGCTCTCATATAATCACAACTGTCAGCACCAGGTATACGGCTTATCTTTCATATGATACAGGACTTCATTCATCTTCTGTGCGCAACCTACAGTTGTGATCTAGTGTGGCTGGCTATCTAGATGGTCTTTTTATGGTATGTATACCTTTTTCCCAGAAGATAGAGTTTCAAGCAGTCCTCACATAGTTCAAACATATAAGTACAGGATCAAGTTTATATAATAGAAAGACCATTCTAGTTTTGCAAGGTGAAAAAAGACTAGTGAAGGTAAACTTTTCAAGAGAAAGACACAGAATAAATATGTGGGTGGTCTAGACCAGCGTGATAGTAGACAACATTTACATAATAATTCAAGAATTACATGAAAGTGGAACATAGGAAAAGAGGCTGTGATAGTGTCCCTGTCCTAAAAACCAGGCAACAAATGACACCTTAGCCCTGATAGAGGACATTGGAAAAGGAACCTCACATTTAATTAGAGCAGCATATTGGAAATAAGAAGTATATATAAAAACTGAAAATAAAATAAATTTTAAAACATGCTCTAATGTTTTTTCATCATCAAGAAAGCAAGCTACAAACTTTCCATAGGCAGCAGTTGGGACTAGAGAGAGATAGGTCAGCAGTTAGGAGAGTACTGGTGCTGCAGGAAACCCATGATTAGTTCCAGTACCCATGTCCTGGTATCACAAAACTGTCCAGTTCTAGGGATTCTGACACCTTTGATGTCAGAAAAACACACACACACACACACCCAACACACACACACACACCCAACACACACACACACAAAGAGAGAGAGAGACATTAATATAATTAAACATAATAAATATAAACCTTTAAAATGGCAATTGTTTGTGTTTTAACAAATAAGACATTAATTTTAATTAATATAATTAAACATAATAAATATAAACCTTTAAAATGGCAATTGTTTGTGTTTTAACAAATAAGGCCTGTTTGAAGATCAGAGGTTAGAGCTATCCACTAGTTAACCAGGTCTGGAGGTCTGGACAGACAGGAACAGGTAGTGATATGGTTGGACAGACAGAAGAAGTGATAAAGTGGGGCAGAGTCAAGAGTCACCAGACAGACACAGAGGAAGCAGGAGATAAACATGCCATGCTAATAAAGGTACTGTCACATGGCAGAGTGAAAAATAAGGAATATGAGTTAACTAAAAATGTAAAAGCTAGTTAGTAATAAACCTGAGCTATTGGGTGATGTAAAAGCTAATTAGTAGTAAGCCTGAGCTTACTACTAATTAGTAGTGGGTATTTATAATTCATATTCAGCCTTGGAGTCAGTTATTTAAGACTGGACAGTCAAGAAAGGAAATGTCTGGTTACATATGACTCTCAGTCTTTTGGTAGGAATTTCCACATAATGTCTGAAAAAGCTTAAAATGGGATTCTAAACACACAAAAATGGAGTCAAGTATAGCTTCTTGGTAACCATCTTTTCTCTTGTAGGCTCTGGTAATGAGCAAAGGCATGGCTCCTTTTTTTAAAAAAAAAAGAAAAAAGACAGAAGCAGAAATCTATAGCTGAACACCAGGTCTAGCTCCAATCCAGCTGAAGAGAGAGAGAGGAAATAGTATACAAGCAAAAGAATCAAGATCACAAGGAGAAGACCCACAGAGATGGCTGACCTGAGCTATTGGGAGCTCACTGAATCAGAAACAACTGCTAAGGAATCTTCATAAAAAGAAACTAAACCCCTCAAAGGTAGATAACTGTCAAATGGAAGGGGCAGTTTGTGGAGCTTCTTGGAGTAGGATCAAAGCATGTTCCTGGTGCATGAACTGACATCTTGGAGCCCATTTCCTACAGAGGAACACCTAACTCAGCCTTAATACTGGGATGATGCACACGGCCCTACCTCAACTGGATATGCCAGACTGAAGTGACTCATCTTGTGACTCCTTGCCCTCTTTGCAGAATGGATGGAGGCAGAATGGGAGGAGGGAGGCTGAGGGAGGAATAGGAGGACTTGGGAGAAGAAAGGGAGGGCAAGCAGTGGTAGATATGTAAAAAAGTAAAAAAAAAATTTAAAAAATTAAGAATGGGAAAAAAGCGATTTTCTTGTTCATGCTAGGGGCATGGATAGCTTTTGGGAGGTCCTACTGCAAAGTTCTTAAATGGGACTTATGGGTGTGAGCCTCCCTCTACTTGGTGGCAGAATGGACCCAACAGCTTCTGGTAAGCATGAGTCCACCAAGAAGCTAGGCTCTTAGAATCTGAGCAAGGTGGAGCAAGCTGCCTAAGCCACCAAGTCCTATCCATGCCACTCAATAGTTTAAAGACAATAGAGACAGATCCAGACAAAAGAAACCACCATACTAGCTACATTGTATTTTAAAATATTGCATAGGCTTGGAAGAAAGAAGAAAAAGAGTTACACAATCATAGATTTTAAAATTATAGTTTCAAAGTAATAAAATAAAGTCTTAAGAAAGGGGAGTAAAATAACAAGAGAAATAAGCTATGTAAAAATAGAAAATATTCAGAGAGCCTGGATTATATATATATTATTGTGCTGTCTTTAAAATTTTGAGGCTCCTAAGAGACCTTGGACTATGAAACTAACCTATATGTTTAAAAAACTATCTTGACTTCAAAATGTTAAGTCAAAATATATGTTAATTTGGGGAGAGGTTATGCTTTTGTTTTTCCCGGAAATGAGAGACTATGGATTCATTTGAGTTAAAAAAAAAATCAGATTTACTCAAGGAAGATCCTCCTGAAAAGTGTCCAGTGTAAACAAGTAGCCTAAGTGATGCAACCTTTAGAACAGCTTTACCTTTATGACTGCTGGCTAAGATGATGTTTTTGTGACCTAAGCAGAAACAAAGATTCATGAGTACATATTTTTGAGATTCAAAACAACAAACTAACAAAAACAAAAAGGTAATAGACCACCTCAAGGAATAAATATGGGATAATGGTAAAAATTATTCATTAGTGAAAATACACTATTTAAAGACAGGAACACAGGTAATAAGTAAGAAGAGGAAATTGAAGGATCAAGCCCTTTTGAGAAGAAAAAGCCTGGTCATAAAGATGAGAAATTAAAGATAATTATAAAGTAGATGTCCTGAAAATCACCTGAAATCATAATGTCAGGCAGGTGGTCTAGGTCCAGGAAGGTTTTTGTTTGTTTGTTTGTTTTGATTTTTAGCCATATATATTTACTTGCAAGTGTTTATTGCAAAGAGCCCTTAGTCTGGTTTGAGGCCTCTGGTTTCTGCTATAATATCAATGCTGGGCTTTTGAAATTACCAGTGCTCAGGCCCTGTGAAGAATTTAGAGGAGTAAGAAACAAGAATAGATATATTTTTAAACTCCATAGATGAATCTAGTGAATATTACAGGCTTGAAAACAATTGATATAGAAAGTTCTGATAAAGAAGAGGTGAACTTAAAAAAAATTATCAGACAGGTAGGAATGATGGCCAGGGCCAAAGGTTACTGGGACACTGAATAAAATGAGAGCCTGGTGATGGGGTCATAGTCCTGACAAGTGAGGGATGAAGAAGAAATGGGGTACCATGAGGAGAAAACAAGGGGCAGAAAATAGTGTGAAGGAAAAAAAAAACAGAAAAAAGGAAAAAATTTAAAGAAAGATGTGAGAGTTAAGGAATGTTTCTTTTTGTTTGTATGTTTTTTTTTTTTCACTCAACAAAGATTAGAGGGCATAACACGGTAAGCAGGCCATTCATAATGACAAAGGGCTAAAATCAGGCATAACTCAGTAGTAAGGCCTGTGCCTTGAAATCATGAACTCTATTGTAAATAAGGGAAGAAAACATATCACAATGAAAGTTGAAAGGTTGATCAGCTGAGCAGTGGGACATTCTGTTGTTTATATTTCCACAGTGAAATAAAATTCTGTGTCTTTCTGATCCCAAGCTGTTCAAGGGTTGTGGTTTGCAGCCTGGATAATCTTTGCTATTTGTCTAAAATCCACTTATGAGTGAGTACATCTCATGCCTATCTTTCTGGGCCTGTGTTACCTCACTCAGGATGACACTCTCCAAATCCACTCATTTGCCTGCACATTTTAGGATGTGATATTTTTTTCTGCTGAGTAGTACTCCATTGTTTAAATGTACCACAATTTGTTAGGAGGAGTCTCAGTTAAGGGGCATCCTCTACGTTGTTTCTAGGTTCTGGCTACTATGAATAATGTTGCTATGAACATAGTTGGGCTAATGCCCTTGAGGTAAGAAAGTATATCCTTTAGGTATATGCCCAATAGTGGTATTGCTGAATCATTGGGAGAAATCACCATACTGCTTTCCAAAGTGGCTATACAAGTTTACACTCCCACCAGCAATGGAGGAGTGTTCCCCTTGTTTCATGTCCTCTCCAGCATAGGATGTCATCTGTATTTTTTATCTTAGCCATTCTGACAGGTGTAAGATGATATCTCAGAGCTGTTTTGAGTTGCATTTCTCTGATGGCTAAGGATGTTGAACAATTCTTTAAGTGTCTTTCAGCCATTTGAAATTCTTCTGTTAAGTCCTTTTTAAGCTTTGAACCACATTTTTTTAAACTGGATTATTTGGATTATTGGCCTCTAGTTTCTTGAGTTCTCTCTATATTTTAGAGATCAATCTTCTGTCAGACGTAGGGTTGGTAAAGATCTTTTCCCATTCTGTAGGCTGTCATTTGGCTTACAAGAGACATCCAGGGATCCCCCTGGAAGAGAAAATAGAGATCTTCTGAGTAAATAAGGATCATAATGGGTAGCAACCAAAGACAGGTGAAAACAAATCATAAGAGAAAAAAATGATTGAGTGAGGGGAGCAACAAAGAGGGAAAAAGTAGATGGATATCTTGATGGGGGGACCCACTGCAGGGTTGGAAAGAGACCAGGTGCTAGGGAAAGCTCCAAGAACTCACAGGCTATACCTGTCTAGGACTCCAACAAATAGTAGAGGGGTTGCCTAAACAGGACTTCTCCTATAATCAAATGAATGACAACCTTAGTATCATTATGGAACCTTCGTCCAGCAATGAATAGAGGTGAAAGCAGAGATCCATACCTAAGCACCAGTTTGAGCACCCTGTCCAGCTGAAGAAAGAGAGAGAGAGGAGAGTGCATATGAGCAGAAGGATTAGGGTTACAAGGAGGAGACCCACAAGAAGGTTGGCTGGAGTTGTTAGGAGCTCACTGAATCAGAATCAGCCACAGGAGAAGCTTTAGGAAAGGAACTAAACTGTCCGAAGGTGGATGGTTGTCCAATGGCATGGGCAGTATGTGGAGCCTCTTGGAGTAGGATTAGACTATGTTCCTGTGCATGAACTGGCACCTTGGAGCCCATTCTCTACAGAAGAACACCTAACCCACCTTGATACTAGGATGAAGGAATCAAACCTACTTCACATGGATACAGCAGACTGAACTGACTCAACTTGTGACTCCTTGCTCTGCTTGGGGAATAGATAAGGGGATGGGTTGGGGGGAAGCTGAGGGAGGACTAGGAGGGACTGGGAGGAGGAACAGAATGGTGAGTAGGAATATACATGGAAAAAAAACTTTTTAAATAAATAAATCTGGGTCATTGAATTTAAATGATTAGAGAAGAAAGCCTTGGAAGCTTGAATGGGAAGGAGAAAGTTTGAGGTGAATCTCTCAGAAAACAAGAAAATAGATTGACCAAGGAAATATGCTAGAACTGCCAGATATTGGCAAAGCCTCATAGAGATTGCTAAACATTTTTCTGCTTTTACTCTATGGAAGGTTCAACCCTGTTTGTGCCAACATGACTCCCTGCCTCTCCTGTCTTATTTCCTCCCACCTGAGAACATCCAAAGATGTAAAGCCTATCTCTTAATACTTCCAGAGATGCATCTTCAAGATGCTCCTGTATTTGCCTATACTCTTTGCTTGGGCTTGATCTCAACACTCTGGTCATGGGATGCTGTGTTTGGTCATGCAAATATCCTGAAGGATCAAGTATAATTGAACTCACATCATTTACCCAAGGTTAGGAAGGAAATGGTTGTGCTGGAATGATAGTTCATTTGGTAAAGTACATGCCTCACAAGCATGAGGATCTAAGTGTCAATCTCCAAGGGGACTCTGTAATCCCTGTGCTGAGAATCAGGCAAATCTCTGGAGCTCTTTGTCCAGACAAATCAATGAGCTATGGGAACAGCAAGAGGAAAACATCTGCCTTACAAACTAAGTTGGAAAGCACCCATCCATGCACTCTGACACGTGTGTACTTCCCCCAGCACAGATAATAGATAGATAAAATAAAGAGCAATGTTAACTTACCATAGATAATCTGTCATAGTATATCTTACCATATGAATCACAAATGCAGTTATGCAATCAAAACAGTCAGCATAGACCACTGCATAAAACCACCTTTTTCACTTACTCGAAAATTTATAAAGAAGAGTATCATAAATGACCTTTAAGAATCATTTCAGGCTAATAATCTGTAAATCCTTAGCTATACAGCCCCCAAACTTGAGTTGGGCAAAAGAACAATTCTACAATCCAATTACTGATGATTTTCACAAAGCCTCTAAGATATTTGCAAGCTGAACTTACTCAGTATGCTTGCACCTTGCTTCTGGCATGCACACAGTTTCTGCCTCCCTGTCATATAATCGCTGTACAAATGCTCTTTGTTTCTGGATTTTTTTTTCTACACCTGTCATTGAATTTTCCTTAGAGTCTCTCATATTTAAAAGAAAATAAGATTTTTTTAACAAATATTTTCCGTCATTATTCTAAACCACAATTCACCTTTTATCTAATTCTAACTATATGCATATTTTTAAAAAAATGTTCCTCTTTAGCAATTCTGTCATGGATTTATATTCTTAGTGTCTATGCATTCACATAAGTTGCTATGGCAATAGTATAAAATTATTCCAAATCTTCAGGCTTCCATGAAACTTTGCATACAAGATATGGAAATAATATTTTTCCAAACTCTACATTTCAATTAATAAATCAAATTAAGCACAGACTTTTAATAAGCCTATTATGAGACAAAACACATAAGCAAAGAGGAATAAAAGATACTATATCATTGCTCTATAAGGTTAGACATTCTGTATAGTAGATAAAGGTTTTGTCTGTAAAGCTTCAGAAATAAGTGATCATGATCTGGGATTAAAATATTTGTATCTGATGCCCCTCCCAGATTCCTTGGGTTTAGAAAGCAGCATTGCCCTTGGTTCCTATTCTTGATCCCTAAGTCACTACAGAGGGTGTATTTATTTATTCCACAGAAGGAGGAAGCTCCAGGCTGGTTGGCTTCTCTGCAGGACAGAGGGGAGAGAAAGCTCCTTGAATCAGACTTCTTTCAGGAAGCTGTTTTGAACTTGACCTCAAGAACCAGAAAAAACCAACAGAAGCATTTTTAATCCCAAAGAGACATTGCTCAAGTTCTGCATCAAACACTCCTCCACTCTCCATTTTCCTCTTAAACTATAAAGAGACCTAATCAGTCTCCTTTGAGAACCCTGCATAAGGCAAATTTTCTCCCTCTCACACAGACTTCCATCTTATTCCTGGTCATCCTACAGAACATAGAAATCACTTTCAACTTGAAGATGTGAAAAGGAAAATAGGACCACGAGTTTTTCCCAGAAGCAGCCTAGAGTAATTTATCTCCCTTCCCGTACTCCTAGCTAAAACTTGAAGAAATGCTTGCAATCATATAGGCTTGGTGGGTGGGTTAGGAATGTTTGTTTCTCAGCTTTACCATATGAGTTTTAAATATAGTATATAAGAATGAAAATTATCTTCAATCAAAAAAGCAAAGAATACACAAATTATTGAGACTGATTATGCATTTATAAACAATTTTTCCATTGCCTAATTCTTTCTTATTTTCAGGAATTGGAAAGCTCCTTCTTAGTTATTCTTTATGTTTGTTATTGATGAGTTCTTCTTCCTGACTCTCCATGGGTATTTGGTTAAATAATTGGTGATTGCATTGCATTTAGTAAACTGGCAAAGCATATGCCTTCCCCATCCCATGACTGATTCACTGAAAGCCTGACTAAAGCCAGAAAAGGCAAAAGAAAAGAATTTCTTCTCTCTGGCGGATGGTCTTTGAGCTGTAACTTTGTTCTTCTCTGGCCTGTGGACTGAAGCTTGGGTTGAAACCTGTGAATTAAGGTTAATTCATATAAAGTATTCTGAAAATTGTCTAGCACAAAATAAAAAGTTGTTACTAGGTGTTACTTCATCAACCAGTTAGGAAGTGCTGCTTACATCTCAAACCAGACACATTATTTTTTCTACAAAATGCTCTTAGCTGCCTATCCATCAGGAGAGTATCATGCTTAATAAAAAACAAAAGAAACACTGCAAGACTCAGCAAAGCTACTTAACTATTAAGTTCTGTTAAGTGTTGGTGTTATACATAGCTTCAGTTTGGTAAATATGAATAATACTACCACCAGAGCTACAATTCACTGCTTTCATAAATGTTCAAGACTTTCAGTTGTGGACTGGACATCATGGTACAAACATTTAATTCTGGCACTTGGGAGGCAGAGGCAAGAGAATCTCTGTGAGTTTGGAGTTAGCCTGGGCTATGTAGTGAGCTCCAGTACAGCCTGGGCTACATAGTAAGAGTCTATCTCAAACAAACAATAACAAAAACTGTTTATTTGTGCCCTAATCATTTCATATGCAATGATAAGCAGGTGACTTAACAAGTACTGATAAATCTTTTCCATTTTGTCCTGTGATGGCCCCTCTACTTTACTATTTTTGTATATGTGAATGAGGACACGAAACTTAATCAAAATAGACTATCAATGACTCAACAAACATTTATAAGTTTTTCATATGTACATTTGTATGCATGCATACATATGTCAATCACTGCCATGGGTGTCAGTAATATATTACTGAACAAAAAAGATGTGGGAGAAAGACGTTATCTAGCACACTATGCATAAAAGCCAGGTAGGGCAGCTAGAGCTCTTTATTACTATCTGGCTGGAAAATTTCTTGTTGGTTGATAGAACTGGAAAATGTCTAATTCTGCCAGCATGATCTAGACAGAGATAGATGACAGAAAAGATGTGGATGGGGTGAGCTTAAATCCCAAAGATAAAAGCCTATTGTTATCGCATGTTACATTGGGCCCCCTTTTTAAAATTTGAACTATCTATTGTGGTGAAACTTCTGTTCGTTCTTCAGGACAAAGACATTAAAGGTATTCTTCAGAGTTTTCATTTCTTCCTGTTAGACATGCATAGACCACCTAGAAATAGACTGTACTTTTATGACCCTAGGGTGTTTTTAACCTCATCACTAGTTGACATGTATGATCTGTATAACTTTGGTACTCAGATGATCTGTTGAAAGTGAACATGAGTAACAATCCTAGGTATGATTTAAGCATCAAGGTATCTAGATGAGAGCAGTTCTTTGGTGCTTATCAGCAAGTGATGATCAGACGAGATGCTGAACAACATAGTGAAGTATAAAATACAGAAAAAGATGAACAGCTCTGCACTAATGGCAAAGATCTCCCTGAATGCTATAGAAACTGTTTTTCACCCACCCAATATTTATAACATATAGATGCTGGAGGTAGTTATTTTTTAAAGACCACTGTGATATATCTTTTTTTAAAAGTGTAAACATTTAATTTATGCACCTATTTCACAACTTACAGCAGAAATGATTATGCAGTGCATTGTCTCGTGACTCAAGATCACATGACAGACAAGGTTATTACTCTCAAAGAACCCACCAAGAAGATAGACCACAGAAAGAAAGAAAGAAAGAAAGAAAGAAAGAAAGAAAGAAAGAAAGAACAAATACAATACTTACATACTGTGATTTGAGATTTAAAAGATTTGTGTTTAGATTTTTTGCCAGGGAACAAAAAAAGATCTGTATAGAGCTCTCCCTGCTGGTACGTGGCTGTAATCCCAGGGCTCGGAAAGCTGAGGGAAGAGGATTGAAAAATCAAGGCTAGTCTAGGCAACATTGTAATTTCCTATTAAAAGTGAAAGAAAAGATTTGCTCAGATGACTCAGATATGAGTCACCTCTGTGTGGGATTATTCTTATCTTCTGTACTGGCTTCTTTTTGTTGTTGTTATTTTGTTTTAAAAGACTCTAAATGTGAAGGCCTAGCTAGCCAAAACTTCCAATGTAGAACAAGATGGACTCTTATTGGTAGTAATCCTCCTACCAATCCCAAGGGTTAGGTTGATAACTATGAACCACTACTCCAGGCTTTCTGTATGTGTCCTTTTCTATGACTAAGTGTATAAGCACGCATGTGTTCATACATGTACATATTCATGTTTTCCGATGAATTTGGTAGATATCAAAGGACAGAACATGGTGAGTCTTTTTCTTGTCCTCTTATAATGTATTATAGGCAAGTCAGATGTTGTCAAATATTTTTAACTTGAGACACATAACATTTTTTAAATTTATTTTTAAGTGATAAATAATAATTATATGTAAGGGAACAATATAATGCTTTGAAATATATTAAAATAAGCCATCACCACAATTTTTAACTATTTCCTTATTTTGAATTTTTTAAAGAAAATGGATAGTTGAATTTTATAAATCAATAAATGAGAAGGGGAAAAGGAATCAATATAGCTATCTAATTTAACACCCAAAATACAGAATATCTTAATCACACTAAGAAGTTACTTTTGGTCTCATTCTAATAAATTTTTAGTTAAGACAAGAGGTACTCTTATTTCTAGCACTACAGATTAGTTTTCAATTTTTTATATTTTTCTTAAATATAAATTATTCTGCATTGAATGTAAAATACCTAGTTCTCTTATTCAACACAGTAATTTTGAAATGTGCTCATATTATTCCATTAATAATTTTTCTATTGCTGATCAGTATTTTATTTAACAAATGTTCTAAAATTTCAAAGAACAGCATTGTTGATGGACATTTGGACTGCTCTTTATTTGGGGGCTATTATAATAATGCATTTGATATGCCATTCTGATAAAAGTTATGACCATATGCATTTATTTTTCTTGGATACAGAATATAAATGAAATTTCTAGTATATTAGGTTGGATTCTATTTATTGAAAACTGCAAAATGAAATTCTAAGCAGTTAAATTATTTCTCAGTCTCAATAATATCATCCAAAAAATGCCCATTGCTTCATATTGTCACTGGTACTTGGTTTTTTAGTCTTTAGTTTTAACTACCCTGGGAGATATAGTAATGCATCATTCTACTCTTCCAATTTCCATAATATTTATGATTTTCATGTAGGTACAGATTATTCAATATTTGCTGTGGTGAGGTAATTTATCTTTTATCATTAATTTGCAGGGTTTTTATATATTGTAGATGTCAATTCACTGTCAGATATGTTTTTCAAATATTTCTGCCTATCCTATGCCTTAATTTAAAATTTTATTAAATCCTTTTGATGAGCAAAAGCTCCAAATCCTCATAAAATTTAATTAATTTATTGTCCCCTTATAACGTAAGTTTTGTTTGCATTTTCTTTAGGAAATCTTGGCCTGCCTCAAGCTCCTAATCTCTTACCTCCTAAAAATTTTACAGTACAAATTTCCACTTTTAGTTTATGACCCATCTCCCATTAAAAAGCTTACTATAATTATGTAGCTGTTCCTCTCTTCCCTGTTTATATATGTACCTTTATAAAAAATCAATTGACCATATTAAAAATAGCATTTCTAGTTCTTGTGTTGCCTAAACTATTTATCCATAATGATTTTATTGCGTGATCTTGTCTATGTCTAGCATGGATGCTTATGCGCTCTGTCTTAGTTACTTTTCTATTGCTGTGATAAGACAGCATAACCAAGGCAACTTATATGTTGCTTATAGTTCCAGAGGGTTATTTTCCATAAACATCATTGTGCAGAGCATGGCATCAGGCAGGCAGGTCTGGTGCTAAAGCAGAAGCTGAGAGCTTACATCTTCATCTACAGCATGAGGCAAAGAAGGACTAACTGGTAATATATGGGGTTTTAAAACTTCAAAGTCTGTCCCCATTGATATATCACCTTCGAAAAAGCCATCTGACTTAACCTTTCCCAAACAGTTCTATCAACCACAGACCAAGTATTCACATGTATGATCCAATAGGGGCTGTTCTCATTCAACCCATCTCACCCTAGTAAATTAAATTCAAGAATAAGAATTTTAAAACACTTTTAGTATATATCACCAAATTACTTCACAGATTTTTTTTGTATGACCAAGACAACTAATAGAAGGAAGAGTTACTTGCATTTATGATTCCAGAGGAAAAGCCCATAATAGCATGAGAGACATGGTAGCAGGCAGCAGTCATAACAGAAGGTGCTTAGAAATATACACATGTGGGGGCTAGAAAGATGGCTCAGAGGTTAAGAGCACTGACTGTTCTTCCAGAGGTCTTGAGTTCAATTCCCAGCAACCACATGGTGGCTCACAACTATCTATGATGATATCTGGTACCTTCTTCTGTATACTGTATGCGTAATAAATAAATAAATATTTTTTAAAAAAAGAAATATACACATGCAATGGAAATCACAAAGCTGAGAGAACAACTAAGTAGACAAATCTGTAAACTTGCAAAGCCTTCCCCAAGTGATGGTCTTCCTCCAGCAAGGCTGATTTTCCCCTAACAACTCTACTAACTAGGGACCAAGCATTCAAATGCATAGGGGAGACATTTCTCATTCAAACCAAAACAGTTAACATCCCCAAAAGGAAAATGCAAGATGCTTGCTTACGGGAACTGGCTGCTTACTAAATATGTAATATTGAAAAGTGACTTGGTGGCTTTACGTCTAAAATCCACTTACCCGGCAAAAAGCCTGACCAAAAGGAGTGCCACACAATGCTTAAACAAAAATATAGCCCTGTTGGAGAAGAAGATGAAGCTATGGGTCCATCACCAAAGAAAAGGTGCACTATGGACATGGTGTCAAATCAACCTTTTGAAGCTTCGGTCCAAGTGAAGGAAGAAGTTGATTCTTAGATCCCCATCTCCCAGGTGGAGATGATGGAGGATGATGACTACAAGCCATCTCATGTCTACCAGAAAGAATGGGATCAAGAAGAGTTTAAGCCTATGGAGGGAGATAATGTTCTCCCGAATCCACAAGATTTTCTACCTGATGACTTTCTTGATCTCAAAGATGGTGATAACATCACAGTTGGAACAGCAAATGTTAGCCTTGAACAAGCTACAAGCACTCTTAATGCAGCAACTAAAGCTTTATTGGAACCTGGCATCTACATGGCCCCACCAGACCCAAATGTAATTAATTATGAAATAAAATGTGCCCTGATGACAGAAATTCGATGCTATGGACGACAATATGGAAGGATTTTCAGGCTGCTTGAAGAAGTGCAAGAGACTCTGGAAGTCAAGATACGCTTTGTTAAGTTCAACATCAAGGAAGCGGCAAGGTTTAAAAGATACCACTTAATTCATTATCTCGAGAAGATACTGGATGATTTGATGCTAGAAAGCACTATCAAGATCGATGATTTCTTTTTTCCCCCTATTATTATTATTATTATTATTAACAAAGAAGTCACATTTTGTAACCTTGTATATCCTTATTCAAGGTCCCTACCCCCTCCCACAACATCAAGTCATTCTTTCTTCTCCACAAATCTCCATCCCATCCCTGGGCAGGCTGCAGGCAGTCCCATGGTCCCACTGCCCCAATATTGTCTAGTTCAATCTCCAATCCTGGCAGATGCAGTTTTCTCCCCCCTCCCTCAAGAGTGAGTCAGGGGTTCCTCTAGGGGGAGTGGGATCCACCATGTCAGTCCAGGCTGCTTCTGATCCCAAGCTGTTCAGTGGTTATGGTTTGCAGCTGTTGCTTTTTTCTTGTTTGTTTGTTTGTTTAGAGACCACTAATGAGTGAGTACATCCCCTGCTTATCTTTCTGAGTTTGTGATACTTCACTCAGTAGGATATTCTCCAAATCCATCCATTTGCCTGCAAATTTTAGGATATCATTATTTCTTAATTCTGAGTAGTACTCCAGTGTGTAGATGTACCACAGTTTGTTAATCCATTCTTCAGTTGAGGGACATCTAGGTTGTATCCAGGTTCTTGTTATTACAAATAATGTTGCTATAAACATAGTTGAGCTAAGGCCTTTGGAGTGTGACTGTGCCTCTTTAGGGTATACACCCAGAAGTGGTATTGCTGGGTCCTTGGGGAGATTGATTCTCAATTTTCTGAGAAACCTCCATATTGTATTCCAAAGTGGCTGAACAAGCTTACACTCCCACCAACAATGGAGGAGTGTTGCCCTTGCTTCGCATCCTCTCCAACATAGTCTGTCATCTGTGCCTTTTATCTTAGCCAATCTAACAGGTGTCAGGTGGTATCTCAAAGTTGTTATGATTTGCATTTCTCTGATGGCTAAAGATGAAGAGCACTTTTTCAGGTGCCTTTCAGCAATTCGTAGTTCCTCTGCTGAGAATTCCCTTTTTAGAAATGAACCCCAATTTTTGATTGGGTTATTCAAGGTTTTGGGCTCTAGATTCTTGAGTTCTTTATATATTTTAGAGATCAGTCCTCTATCACTTGTAGGGTTGGTGAAAATCTTTTCCCATTCTGTAGGCTGTCATTTTGTCCTATTGACAGTGTCCTGGGCTTTACAGAAGCTTCTCAGCTTCAGGAGATCCCACTTATTGATTGTTGATTTTAGTGTCTGTGCAACTGGTATTATATTTAGGAAGTGGTCTCCTGTGCCAATTAATAGAAGTGTATTTCCCACTTTCTTTTCTATCAAGTTTAATGTGGCTGGGTTTATGTTGAGGTCTTTGATCCACTTGGATTTAAGTTTTGTGCAGGGTGACAGGCTCGGATCTATTTGCATTTTCTACACACTACCATCCAGCTATGCCAACACCATTTGTTAAATATACTATCTTTTTTCCATTGAATATTTTGGACCTCTTTGTCAAAGATCAGGTGTTCATAGGTTTTTGGGTTAATGTCTGGATCCTCAATTCTTCTATTTCATTGATCCACAAATGTGTTTTTATGCCAGTACCAGGCTGTTTTTATTACTGTGGCTCAATAGTATAGCTTGAAGTCAGGGATGGTGATACCTCCTGAGGTTCTTTTGTTGAGTAAAATTGTTTTGGCAATCCTGGCTTTCCTGTTATTCCAAATGAAATTGAGTATTGTTCTTTCAAGGTCCAAAAAATATTGTGTTGGGATTTTGATAGGCAGTGCATTGAATCTGTAGATTGCCTTTGGAAGAACTGTCATTTTTACTATGTTGATCCTACCAATCCAGGAACATGGGAGAGCTTTCCATTTTCTGATATCCTCTTCAATTTCTTTCTTCAGTGATTTAAAATTTTTGTCAAATAGGTCTGTTACTTCTTTGGTTATAGTTTCTCCAAGGTATTTAATACTATTTGCAGCTATAATGAAGGGTAATGTTTCCCTTTTTCTTTTTCAGCTCTTCTATCTTTAGTGTATAGAAGGGCTAGTGATTTCTTTGAGTTAATCTTGTATCCTGCTACATTGCTGAAGGTGTTTATTAGCCGTAGCAGTTCATTAGAAGAATTTTTTGGGTCACTTATGTATACAATCATATCATCTTCAAATAGAGATAGCTTCATTTCTTCTTTTCCAATTTGTATCAGCTTAATATCCTTTCGTTCTCTTATTGCTTTAGCTAAAACTTCAAGAACTATATTGAATAGATAAGGGGAGAAAGGACATTCTTGTCTAGTTCCTGATTTTAGTGGGGTTGCTTTGAGTTTTTCTCCATTAAGTTTGATACTGGCTGTTGGCTTCTTGTAAATCGCCTTTATTATATTTAGGTATTTTCCCTGTATTCCTGATCTCTCCAGGGCTTTAATCATAAAGGAATGCTGGATTTTGTCAAAGGCTTTTTCAGCATCTAAGGATATGATCATGTGGTTTTGTTCCTTTAATTTGTTTATATGATGGATAATGTTTACGGTTTTTCATATATTAAACCAGCCCTGCATTTCCGGGATGAAGCCTACTTGGTCATTGTGGATGATATTTTTTATACATTGTTGTATATGGTTTGCTAAAATTTTGTTGAGAATTTTAGCATCAATATTCATGATGGAAATTGGTCTATAATTCTCCTTCTTTGTTGTGTCTTTGAGTGGCTTCGGTATTAGGGTAATTGAGGCCTCATAGAAGGAATTTGGCAATATTCCTTCAGTTTCTACTGTGTGAAATAGTTTTAGGAGTAACGGTAGGAATTCTTCTTTGAATGTCTGGTAGAATTCGGCACTGAAACCATCTGGACCATCTCAACCAGTGTTTTTATTTTTGGGGAGGCTTTTAATGACAGCTTCAATTTCCTTAACACTCTCTCTCTGTTTTTTGATTAGTTTGGCTAAGGGCTTATCTATCTTGTTGACTTTCTCATAAAACCAACTCTTAGATTCATTGATTCTTTGTATTGTTCTTTTTGTTTGAATTGTATTGATTTCAGCTCTAAGTTTGATTATTTCCTGCAGTCTACTCCTTCTAGGTGAGTTTGCTTCTAATTGTTCTACGGCTTTCAGCTGAGCTGTTAGGTCTCTAGTGTGAGATTTCTCTAGGTTTTTCATGTAGGCATCTAGCGCTATGAATTTTCCTCTTAAGACTGCTTTCATTGTGTCCCACAAGTTTGGATACTTTGTAGATTCATTTTCATTAAATTCTTGGAAGTCTTTGATTTCTTTCTTAATTTCTTCCTTGACCCAGAGATGGTTCAGCTGAGTGATGTTTAGTTTCCATGAGTTGGTAGGCTTTCTTTGGGTTTTGATGTTGTTGAACTCTAACTTTAGGCCCTGGTGGTCTGATATGTTACAAGGGATTATTTCCATTTTTTTGTATCTGTTGATATTTGCTTTATGACCAATTATGTCGTCAATTTTGGAGAAACTTCCTTTAGGAGCTGAGAAATATGTATATTCCTTTGCATTTGGGTGAAAGCTTCTGTAGATATCTATTAAATCCATTTGCATCATAACCTCTTTTAGACTACTTATTCCTCTGTTGAGTCTCTGTCTGGTTGACCTATCAAGGGTTGAAAGTGGGGTATTGAAGTCTCCCACTATTAGGGTGTAAGAATTGATGTGGGATTCGAGCTTTAGCAGTATATCTTTTACATAGGTAGGTGCCTTTATATAAAGGGCATAAATATTCAGGATTGAAATTTCCTCTTGACCAATTTTTCCTGTGATAAATAAGTAATGACCATCTTGGTCCCTTTTAATTGCTTTTAGCTTAAAATCTATTTTGTTAGAAATTAGGATGGCAACCCCCGCTTGTTTCTTAGGACCATTTGACTGGAAAATCTTTTCCCAACCCTTTACTCTAAGCCTGTGTCTATCTTTGTGGTTTAGGTGTGCTTGTTGTAGGCAACAGAATGATGGCTTCTGTTGTTGTATCCATCTTGTTAGTGTGTGGCGTTTTATAGGAGAGTTGAGTCCATTGATATTATGGGATATTAGTGACCACTGATTGATATTTCCTGCCATTTTTTGGTGGTAACTTGTTTGTATTTCCTTTCTCTGGAGTATTCTTCTGTGGAATTATTGATTGTTTGTGGTTTCATGGGTGCATCTGGGGTCCTTAGGTTGGAGTTTTCCCTCTAATACTCTCTGTAGCACTGGATTGGTAGATAGATATTGTTTCAGTCTGACTATGTCATGAAATATCTTCTTTAGTCTGTCTTTGGTGATTGATAATTTTGCAGGGTATAGTATTCTAGTTTGGCAGCCATGCTCTTTTAGTGTCTGTATAACTTCTGACCGAGCCCTTCTAGCTTTCATCGTTTCCATTGAATAGTCAGGTGTTATTCTGATAGGTCTGCCTTTATATGTAAGTTGACCCTTTTCTTTAGCAGCTCTTAAATTTTTTTCTTTGTTCTGTATGTTTTGTGGCTTGATTATAATGTGGCACACTTACTTTTTGGGAGGTCATATCTATTTGGTATTCTGTAAACTTCTTGTATCTTTATAGGCATTTCCTTCTTCAGGTTAGGGAAGATTTCTTCTATGATTTTATTGAAAACATCTGTGCCTTTGAGCTGGTATTCTTCTCCTTCTTCTATTCCTATTATTCTCAAGTTAGGTCTTTTCATGGTGTCCCAGATATCCTGACCATTTTGAGTTATGGCTTTTTTGGTTTTAGTATTTTCTTTGACTGATATATCTATTTGAGCTACTGAGTCTTCCACTTCAGAGATTCTATCTTCCATCTCTTGAACTCTGTTTGTTATGCTTGTATCTGTGGTTCCAGCTTTTTTCTTCAGATTTTCTATTTCTATCTTTGCCTTATTTTGTGCCTTTTTATTGCTTCTATTTCAGTTTTTAGTTCCTGACATGTTTCTTTCATCTCTTCCAATTTTTTGTTTGTTTTTTCTTCTATTTCTTTAAGGCATTTTTTCATATCTTCTTTGAGAGCTTCAATGTTTATCATAAAGGAATTTTTGGTGTTGCTTCCTTCTGTTTCCTCTTCATTGCTCAGTTCAGGGCTTGTAGTTGTAGGAAGGCCACTTTCTTCTGGAGTTATCTTGTTGTTCTTTACATTATTATGTATATTTTTGCACTGGTGTCTGCCCAAGGCTTTTGTGGTTCATGATTAGGTGTCTCCTAGTCAGTTGTGGCACACAGGTTTGTGTGTCTCCTGTCACCTCTGAATAAAAGGTCTGCTCAATCTCTACCTCATGTCTGGGCAGGGGACTGGCTTTCATGTCTTCAGTCCTTCTCTGATTGATCAGTTGGAGGAAGGTGGCCATGCAAATTCCCTCAGCAGCAGCTGGGGGGACCTTGGCAGACCGAGTTTATCTCTGTCTGCTACAGAGTGTGTGGGGACAAGCTCCACAGACAGCCCCTGGTCCTGGAACCAGAACCCGACCGGAACACATTTTTCCCTTGGCAAGGATTCAGACATTGGGAAGATCGATGATTTCTAAACCCAAATGCATGATCCTGTTATTACAGTGGTCACCAAGATATAAAAAATAGTTTGGTGTGTTCCTGAATGTAGTAGGGGGATGCTGCAGCTTCCTAGCATGTGTTACCTCTAACAAAACTGCCTTAAATTACTCTTAATAAAAGATGGGCTTTGCCCCTGTACATTAAAAAAAAAGAAGAAGAAGAAGAAAAGTGACTTGATTATTTGTGCTTTGGATTTAGCAGATTTAAAGACCCTACTTTACAAAAATCTATGAAGAAGTAAAAGTATGAGAATTATAATGTGCAATTCAAATGCATATATATACATATAGTGTATATATATATATATATATATAAAACTACTTGGCATTGGGTAAGTGCTCAATATGTGTTAGCCATTACTATTCATATAGCATAGTTGCCAAGCCCTATTTCTTAGCAACTATGAAATATTGGGAAAATTTCTACACCAAAGTGAAAAGTAATCTCAAAATACCTGTGAGTGTGTGAGTGGGTGGGTGGGTGTGGTGATATGTTACATATTTGATAAAACTTGAAATACCAAGAGATCAACACACAGTCAAACACTAGGCAGACATAACTCAGGAATTTCTTGATCTTTGAGTACAAAGCCAAACAGCTGAGCTTCAATGGCACACATCTTTAATCCTAGCACTGGGAAAGCCAAGAGTGGTAACCTATGCCTTAATCCCATAATTCCAGAGACAGAGAACTTTCTGTGTTTCTGTAAGTTCAAGGCTGACTACCAAATAGTTTATGCCTTTAATCCTAACCAGCTGATGAGAAGGGTATTTAAGGTCTCTAGGAAATTAGCAGAGGAGAAGGAACCAGGAGCAAGGCTGAGGAAGTTAGAAGACAGCTGGGTGAGATTTGACTGTGGTGTTTCCTCTCTCTGATATTTCAGACATTCCCTGAGATCTGGCACTGAGTCTCTTTCATTACAATCTGAATTCATGCTACAAGTGGGTGAGAGAGTAGATGGGTGAGTGAGTGAGTGGGTGGGTGAGTGAGTGGGTGAATAAAGAGCCAGACAAAGGGTGAAAAGAAAGAAAAATTAAACTTCACCTCCTTCAAAAATGTCTTCAAAGTCAGCCTGAGAAACAACCCTCATTTTTACCTGGGACATTGTTTTTTATGACAAAATTACCAGTGTTTATGCATGCACACACTTTAAATTTGGGTGGATGAGCTCTGACACTTTTCCTTAGATTTTCTTAAAGACAGTTGCAGAGAGATTTTTACTTTTACTGTTTTATTTCACACTCTCCCTCCTTGTAGTGACTTCTAAGGCCATGAGACCAGCTAAGCCTCAGCCAGTGCAAATCGATAATAACTAATGCCTTAAAACATGCTCCTAAGCACTTCCACATAAGCCAACCTGGGGTCTGCCTGGTGCCTTGACTAGGGCAGGGTCCAGATACAGCATTCCTAAAACAGCAAGGAACCACTGCTGGAAGCCACAGATAACAGCAAATCAAAGCCCTTTCCCCTGGCTTGGGGGAGGGGCTAGGAGAAAAGTAAGGTCCTCCCCTCCACAATAAATTGAACTTGCTTGCTTCAACCTGTTCCTAGAGTCTGAGTCCTTGCTTCCACACCAGCTTGGGCCCCTCCCCGAAAAGGAAAAGCAGGATCCTGAACATAAAGGCAACCCTGACTCCTGATCCCAAGCCAGGGACATCCCCAACTCCTTATAATTAAAGGATCATCTATCATGGTTCTCCCTGGAAAGCCTTAGACATAGAACATTAGCAATAGATGGTGATTTGAAGTTTCTCTTCAGTCTGCAGTTTCCACAAAGGTAAAATAAAAACTGAGCAAGGAAGTGGCAGGCTGCAGTGTATATAGCTACAGAAGAGCAGATCCTGGCATTAAGCCTCAGAGCTGTAACTCCTGGTAAGCACCTATTTTGGTATACCAGATGATTGTGTCTCCTCAGGCAAACCCTCTAGCCTCTATATTTGTCTTATTTCTCAACTCATTTCATATGAAAGTCATAATCATGACTTTATTTATGAATGTAGAAGAGCCATGGACTAAAGTGAAATAAATTCTCTGGAAGAAAAAAATATATATCATTAAGAATGCTGAAAAGTATACTTTATTGTTTTGATAAATGATTTTTAAGCACCTGAGACAGACCAAAACATTGTGCTAGTCATTGATGTGGCCATGGTTCACATTTAAGTTCTATAAGATGACCAGTATTTTTCTGTGTCGAATACTTGATGTTTACATCTTATGCTTCATGGTAGAGCACTAGCTAGCATGTTCCAGGCCCCAGTCTGATAAATGAAAACAATAGATACATTTATTTATTGTACATATGTTTTCTTTCTCTTTCATTTCAGGATCTTTGCTAGATCTAGAGAAAGCTAATTACACAGCTGAGGTAATAGGATTTCAAACTATTTGTAGCCCTTAGCATATCTAGCTACAGAAGGCAGAAGTAGAAACACTGGTTGGTTTGTATTTTCATTCATTATTAGCTGACTAATCACATAGGCTAGTTTGCCCAGAGGGTCTTCACATTGCTGCTCTTCTTTCTGAAGTATGGAGGGGTCAAACTGACACACACATTCAAAGATACATCAAGTGAAATGCAAAAAAAATCAATGGCTTAATTCCAATTAAAACCAAATTAAGGAAGAAAATGTTTCTATCACTAGATAGGTAGACTATTCTGTATTGGCTAAATTACTGTCTACCCTATAAATCAAAGTACATTTTTTTCTTGCCCAATAAAAGCCATCTGTCAAATTTCCATTCTGACATAGGCATGCAATGGCTGAATACCTTGGAATTTTGAAGAATGAGCACTTTTCACATAACAGTTGGATCATATCAAAGCTAGCTTGCTACTTGTTCATCATCCTCTCTGTACAGCCAATGTGTATGCAGAAGATACGGAAATTAGTATGTTTCTCTACATCTCAGGACTTGTGGCCTCTTCAGTGAAAGCAGAGATTTCTAACATATGGCAGAGTATAGTGTGTGCAGAAGAGAAACAATTTTAAAGGTAGAAGGTAACTTCTGTTTGACTGACAAGGAGAACATGATACTGAGATGAACATCTTAGCCCTATTCTCTACCTTATTATCTATTTTCCTGTTGGAAAAATGAAGGAATTATCAGCTGGTGACCCTAGAGAAAAATCCCAAGGTGGGTCAGCTCAGCTTGGCACATCCACTCCAGGCAATCTAATTTCTTTACCCTAATATCAAGACTGGGTTAAGCATTCCTCTGAAGAGAATGGGCTCCAAGGTGCCAGATACTTAATATATATTTAACAGGTTCTCTCCCTAACCAAGCCTTGTGAATCAGCACTTGAGAAACAACTCATCACAGGAGAATCCATTTGTGCCTGATAACAGGCAAGTTCTTTTTCTCAGAAAAGTTATAGAAATAGACAACAGAGTAGGAAGTTTGGGCAAAGTGAAGGTAAAAATATTTAAACATGTTGAAGTCCTTGAGCTGAGGAGAGACCCAGAACTGAAAACCACAGACCCTAGGAGGGCTTAGGTTTTATTTGGGTTTAGGGTGTCCCACCTGTTTATTTACCTTCCTTCGCCTTTTCTATTGATCTAACAGCATCCATGTGCCTCTTTTTCAGTGGGGATTAGGTCTCTGTGTCTGTCCAATGGCATAGAAACAACTGAGTTTACTGATTGGCTAGTTGAATAGTAGACACCCCAATCTCCTCTGCTCTTTGTTGTCCAATGGGTACAGAGAGACCTATGGCATATGAGAAGAAATGGATTGTTCTGGATGAATAGATACAAGTGCTAGGGACACAAAGTCACAAAAGGGATAGAGGATCACTGACCATTGCTTGGGGCAAAAGTTCAAGGAAATGCTAAACTGGACTTATTATGTCCTCTTCCATCTTAAGATCCACAATGTCACAGTTAACCAAAGAAAGGGAGAATATAAGAGTTGAGGAAGTAGTAGATAAAATAAGTGAAACACAGAAATAAGTGTGTGTAATACTTTCCAGGGAGATATGACACAAATGTCTACCCACCTAGGGAAAGCTCCAACAACAGATCTTAGTAATGACACTGCCAACATCCAACTTGGTAAATGAATGAGTTTATTAGAATTATTGCTAAAAATATGGATTAAGGGATAACTCAAATGCAACTCCACCACCACTCCTAGACTGGGTACCAACTCAAAAGAGTTCTAGTCCTGGATCTCTGCATGAAGTGCAGGCAACTCAACAGGTGGAAGACTCTCCTCTCCAGTCTTGCTTGCTGGTTCTGTAATCTTATATATAGACCTTATGAATTTTATATGTTTCATTTTTTTCAGATTTGTTTACGTTCTAAGCAGCATGAGTTCCCTGTTCCCTGGTGGCTATGCTTTAGTATGGAGGACACTGTTAGATCAGCAGAAAGCAGAAGGCTTTTAGAGAAACTAATGGAGTCCTGTATAGCTAGAAAACAAAATCAAGAGTGGAAGAGAAGACATTACAATGAACTCTTGCTATTCTGAATTACACATTCTGATTTTGCATATAGAAGCCCAAGGCTACTCTACCAGAGATCATTGTTTATAGACAGAAGACAAATATATGTGTGTATGCATATATACATACATATATACATTCTTTATATCCTAGACTATAAATCTCAATTTTTATTCATTAGAAAGTATTTCTGGTCATGACTCGTTAAAAAGAAAGCTGAAAAAAGTCTCTGCCATTTTCCTGTGACTTGGAATGTAATTAAATAAAACGGACTACCAAACACAATCAATCTGTTATTTATAACAGCCTAAATTGATCTTAAGGAGAAAGATAACACAGTTGATCTCTCAGATGTTTCTGGCTTTGTAACTTATCCTTGACATCATTCTAATTAATTCTAGACAGACATCTTATTCTCAATATTTATTGGAGAGAACACACTCTTAGCTCTCAAAGGCAGCTGTGGACACTCACCAAACACTCTGATCTGCATGAGCCTTTGGGATATTTAAGTGTTTTTCATAGAAACTGAATTGATTTGCATTCAGGTCAAACTTTTCAGGTTTTCACAGGATCCTCTGGTTCAGTGCAATTTGCCATATGAGTGAAAGTAAAGCAAAATTTTGTACCCTGCTTTTTTGTACTGGACCCCAGCAAAATATTTCTTCCAGTCTTCCTTTTCTTTTTTCCCATGACCTTCTTGATGAAAAATCTAGTGCAGATATTTTTTCTAGTGTTCCAGTCTTTTACCTGAAACCAGTAAGACACATATAACTTATCATTCAGAAGTCCAGTTTCTGTGGAAAAAAAAACCTCCCCAAAAAGCATGAGGTACCATTTGCCTTAGGTATCTAAGAACATAGCATACTATTCATTGATTCTACAGGTTCTTGAAAATAAGTAAATAAATAAAAGAATACAAAATACAAAACTCACTAGACTCACATATGAAGGGAAGTTTATTAATTCACCTCAATACAGGCTCCAGCATAGGGTCTGACTTTGTGCGAGACTTAATTGAATAGCTCAAGCCTGGGAGTCTTCTCTCAGCATGATGGCTTCATTGCTTCCCAGATCCACATCTTATACTTCATCAAGAGGAGAATGGAAACATGGAAAAAGAGAAATCTATTTTCACAAATTGCTTCTTCTTGCACTACCTAGCTATATACAGTGTACCCTTGACTTAGTCCTTGTGTTCATGGAGGTAAAAATTGCTGAGTGATTAAGTTAACCCAACCACTCTTGACATCAGTGTAGTAAGACCCAGGCAAGCCATTCCATTATGAGCACTAAAAAGAATATACATTCTATATTAGACAGGGTTCTCTACAGAAACAGAGAATGTGTGTGTGTGTGTGTGTGTGTGTGTGTGTGTGTGTGTGTGTGTGTGTGTGTGTGTGT